>ML334507.1:0-120194 GCA_005239505.1 Nicotiana paniculata
TGTGGTCTCATGGAACCCATATTACCACTATTCTGTTGTTGGTGAGGAGGCCTATATGGTTGAGCTTGTTGACCCCAGTTTTTGCCCCCTTGTCTCTAACGTTCATAATTTGTCACATAATTCATATTTTCTTGATGATGAGGGTTAACACATTCTGCATTCCAGTGGTTACCAAGTGGTTGACTAATGCATGATGTGCATAAGCCTCCATTGGTTGTGTCAACAATGTGTACCTGCTGCTTTTGCCCCGATTCTTCCACCTTCTTTGTAAGTATACTCATTTGTGTTATCAAGGTGGCCACGTTCTATGCAATGGTATTAGATGGATCGAATGGAACCGAATGAACTACAGGAGTAATGGGTGCATTACTTGTTGTCCATCCTAAATTCTGTGCCATTTTATCAAGTAGGATTTGACTCTCTCTCCACGTTTTGCTCAGGAATGCTCCACCAGCTGAAGCATCAACATTTGCTTTAACGGCATCTGCCAAACCCATATAGAAATGCTGCCCCAACATTTTCTCTGGAATACCATGATGTGGACAGATAACCAACATACTCTTAAATCGCTCCCATGTCTCTTGTAAGGTTTCAGCTAGTTTCTGTCGGAAGCTTAAGATCTCATCGATTTGTTGGGCAGTCTTGTTAGGTGGGTGAAACTTGTTCACGAATTGCTTAACTAACTCCTCCCGTATGGTAATGGAATTTATGGGGAGTGAGCTTAGCCAAGTCTGGGCAGTACCAGTCACTGAAATGGAAACAACAACAGTTTATTGCCTCCTGAGTGACGTTTGGCTGCCTTTGAGTTTTACAAATTGACAGGAAGTTCTTTAAATGTTGTTGGGGGTCTTCAATGTATGATCCTGAGAATAGCCCTTTGTTCTGCAATAAGTGCAGCATATTATTTGTTATCTGAAAGGACTCGGCCTGTATTTGAGGAACCAATATCGCCGTGGCCAAATTCTAAGATGTGGGTTGTGCCCAGTCGTATAAAGGAGCCACAGCGACTGGGTCTACCACATCATCCCCATGTTTATTCCGGTTGTGTGGATCTTCCATGTCGGTTTCAATTTGTTGAATTTGTGGTTGATGTTTGCTTTTCCGGTTAGTCCGATTTATGGCCCTGAAAACTTTCTCGGGATCTGAAAAGGCTTCAATTACATCACCAGTCCTCGATGAGTTTCTAGGCATGCACCTGCAACACGTTAGCAAACGTTAAACTTTCAATGTGAAAACGAAAATTTGAAGAAAGTTAAGTATATTTCAGAATTTTGTATTTCTTCCAACTGAATTGATAATATTGTTAACTCCCCGGCAACGGTGCAAAAATTTGATCACGCTCAACTATTTCTTATAAAAGGCTAAGCGGGCGTTGCAAATATAATCCGGGGTATTACGCCCAGAGTCGATCCCACAGGGAATTTACGTATCAATCAAGCCGTCAGAATATAAAACTTTTACTTAATCAGTTTTCTCTAAACTTTTGAATATCAATTGGTGATGTATTATTATTTCTACTGGCAATAATGATAAATTAACAATGACTACAATATGATTTAAACAATTATAATAAAGGTTAAGGTTATGGTATCCCCCGTTGGTGAACTTACTTCTCAGATATTTCCTATAACTTGACTAATTCTTTATATCAATCATGAACATTCTATCTACCATAAATCTCTCTCAAGTAATTATGGTAATTTACTAGTTGTACTCTCTCAAGTTACTCTAGCCAAATTGCATTACAGTTTACTTTAGATTTCACCCGAAGTATCGTTATTTCTAATCCAACTTCTAAACCCTCGGTTATGACTTTCTTCTATACTCTAGGAGTGGTGTTGTTCAAACAATTACCTAAATATGCACTCTCTCTCGAGTAGATGCATACAAAGTAGGCACAGCTAATTGATGGTCATTCAATTAACTACAACAAGAATGGAGTTGAACAAATATATATTAAACAACCAATCAAAATTATATTAATACCACCATAAGTTTGTCCCCCAACGTGTTCCACCAAAACCCTAGATTACGAAAATTAGATACTCATATTCATAAATATCAAATCTAAAATAACTTGCATAATTGAATTACAGAGTAATGAACTAAGGAGATAAAGATCAATGTTTTTTGGCTTTGCTGAGTAGTAATCCACAGGTTTTCCTTTACTTTGATGATTTCCTCTCTTCGAATCCTTCGTATGTCTTTCGATCCTCGAAATCCCTATTAAGTTGTGTTTTAGGGGTCTATTTATATGTTTAGGACAAATCCTAAACGTGTAGAAGACTTCTATTCCAATCGGGAAACACTTAAGCTCGTCAAAACTCGGAATTGACCGAAACAGGGGCCTGGCGTTTGGGCCCTGGCGCCTGGCTAACGCCAGGCTAAGGCTGGCATTTGGACTCTAACGCCTGGCTAACGCCAGGCAGGGTCAGGCGTTTGGGCTCTGGCGCCCGGTGCACTCCTCCTCACTTCTTGAGCGTATTTTCGATGTATTTGCCTCCATTTAGCTCGGTTTCCATCTCCAATTCACCTACACATGAAATAGACTCTATTATGCACATAAAAAGTGTATTTTTATCATTAACGCAGATAAAATGTAGGGCACATAACATGTTAAACCATGAATTCTAGTCGCGCATCAGGCGTATTAAGATAGAGAAGGTAGTGGGAGCTATGTGTAAGATGAGTCGGGGCAAAGCAACCGGACCAGACGAGATTCCAGTAGAATTTTGGAGGTATGTGGGTAGAGCAGGATTAGAGTGGCTGACTGGGTTGTTCAATGTTATTTTTAGGACGAAGAGAATGCCAGATGAGTGGAGATGTAGTATGACGATTCCGTTGTACAAGAACAAAGGTGATGTCCAGGATTGTAAAAACTATAGGGGCATCAAGTTGTTAAGCCATACCATGAAAGTTTGGGAGAGGGTGGTGGAAGGGAGGGTAAGGAAGGTGGTGTCTATTTCTGAAAACCAGTTCGGGTTCATGCCGGGACGTTCTACTACAAAAGCTACCCACCTTATCAGGAGGTTGGTGGAACAGTACAGGGATAGGAAGAGGGATTTGCACGAGGTGTTTATTGACCTAGAGAAGGCGTACGACAAAGTCCCTCGGGACGTGCTTTGGAGATGCCTGGAGGTGAAAGGGTGCTGGTAGCATACATTAGATTAATAAAGGATATGTATGATGGAGCTAGGACTGGGGTCATGACCGAGGGAGGTGACTCAGAGCTGTTTCCGGTGGTTATGGGGTTACACCAAGGATCTACGCTTAGCCCATTCGTATTTTCCCTGGCGATGGATGCCCTGACACACCATATTCAAGGAGAGGTTCCATGGTTTATGTTGTTCGGTGATGATATAATTCTGATTGATGAGACGCTAGGAGGCGTTAATGAGAGGCTGGAGGTTTGGAGGCAGACCCTAGAGTCCAAAGGTTTCAAATTGAGTAGGACTAAGACAGAATACCTGGAATGTAAGTTAAGTAGCATGATGGGGGAAGCGGACATGGTAGTGAGGCTCGACTCACAAGTCATTCCCAAGAGAGAAAGTTTCAAGTATCTAGGGTCAAACATCCAAGGAGATGGGGTGATCGACGAGGATGTCACGCATCGTATTGGGGTGGGGTGGATGAAATAGCGGTTAGCGTATGGAGTCTTGTGTGATAAGAAGGTGCCACCGAAACTCAAAGATAAGTTATACATAGCGTGGTTAAACCGGCTATGTTGTATGGGGTTGAGTGTTGGCCAGTGAAGAATTCACATATCTAGAAGATGAAAGTAGCTGAAATGATGATGTTGAAATGGATGTACGGGCATACTAAACTTGATAAGATAAGAAATGAAGATATTCTGGAGAGCGTGGGCGTTGCTCCTGTGGACGCCAAGATGCAGGAAGCGAGGCTTAGATTGTTCGGGCACGTGCGAAGGAGAACCATAGATGCCCCCGATTAGGAGGTGTGAGCGGTTGGCTTTGGAAGGTACGAAAAGAGGCAGAGGGCGGCGAGGTGATCAGGAAGGACATGGCTCGGCTTCAGATTTCAGAGACATGGCTCTTGATAGGAACATGTGGAGGTCGAGCATTAGGGTGGTAGGCTAGGGGTTAGGCGATAGTTCTTCCCTCTTTGTACCAGGTAGTCTGATAGAGTTTTGTTAGGTTTGTTAGCGGTCTATGTTGTATTCAGATTGCCATTTTGCATAGTTCTGTGTTATTGTCCTATCACTTATTCGTTGTTATTGTTTTCTTTATGGAATCTTTTGTTGTTACAGGCCTTTTCTTTTATTTCTTTTCTGGAAGTATTGTCTCTTTTGTTGATCCGAGAGTCTCCCGTAAATAGCCTCTCTACCCTTTCAGGGTAGGGTAAGGTCTGTGTACACTCTACTCTCCCCAAACCCCACTAGTGGGATTTTACTGGGTATGTTGTTGTTGTTGTAACCTTCATTTGAAACATAACTTAAATACATAGCATTTTAATACACATATCATTCTTGAACACATTCCCAAAGGATAACATAATGTGATAGGAACATTTGGAACACATTTTAAATACATAATTCTCGACACTTTGCTTATTCGGGACAATAGAATTTATTGGGAACAACTCAGAACATAGAATAAGGAACTTGAGACAACCATACTTACGGGAATATTATGGAATTCAATTCTAAGAGAGTAGTTTAGCCAACATACCTCGCTTTGAGCTTTCCTTAAGTTACTACAACGTTCCGAAAATTCTAGCAATCCCAATCTATTTTGAGACATAAATTGAACACAAATTAGGAAAGTATTTGTGGTTTCAGCTCATTTGAGCAATTATCAACACTAGGTGTGCAAATTTGACTACAAGGTCCTTCTACAAGATTTCCTTCGTTCCCCAACCCAACATTTACTTAATTGAGATCAACAATCCTCCCACAAACCTTATTGGTACATGCATGTATAAATAATACTCTTAGACCTAAGAATCCTACTCTTCATCAACCATCATCTACCCAAATTCGAAATTGAAAACTAGGGTATGGAACCTTACCTCTTAGATGAAGGACTTGTGAGGTTTCTTATTGGATTTCCAGGCTTGAGCAAGATTGGATGAGTACAATGTTAAGTTTCCTCCTGCTCTCTCTAAAATTCTCTTACCTCTCTCTAAAACTATCAGATAATCGCCCAAAAACTAAGCCCCAAAGGCTATTTATCAAAATGGGGTCGGGTTACAAAAATAGGAAATGAACCCTCCGAACTCAAGTCTGCAGTCGCAGAATGGGCCACATAACGGGTATGCGGGTCGCACAATAGACTAAAAAATTGATGCCCAGAACTGGGCTGCACCAGTCAGGTCTGCGAGCATTTTGCAGTCCGTAGACCACTTTTGTGGTTCGCATATAATTATGCGGTCGCACATCTGACCGCAGAATCACATTCTTTCGGCCTTTGGTAATTTTGTCATAACTTCATGTAGGAGTGTCCCAATGACAAACAGTTTGAAAACATAGAAACTAGACTCGAAGATATTTAAGTTGATAGGTTGTTCATCGCATAACTCCTTAAATATATGTATATATACTCGTCCAAAGTTTGGTCTTATGCGTACTCATTTGGAACTTTAGAATATTATGTAATTTCCAACCTCACTTTCACTTATGGCTCACCATAGATCCCACATCTCTTATAATATGCCTCGTACACTTATTATCATTCCCAATTGATATCTATCATATTAATAGTCCTCTCCTACACACAAAATAATATAATTAGCACATATCAACTTTCTTAATAACGCTTAAGTACTTCGAAATTTTCCAGGGTGCTACACAAATCAACCTGGAATGATGTCAAATTTAGCAGGCAAATCCCAAATGACATAATAGAGTTGTTCCAACTCTCATAGTCGCATTCCAACACCGATATCACCAAAGTCAACTCTTGGTCAAACCTCTCCATCTTGCAAACTTCAAGTTTTCCAACTTTCGCCGAAATATTTCAAATTACCCTATGAACCTCCAAATCCAAATCTGGATGCACGCCTAAGTCCAAAATTTACTATACGAAGTTGTTGATATCATCCAAAGCCCATTCCAGAGTCATTTACATAAAAGTCAAATTCCAGTCAACTCTTACGGCTTAAGCTTCCAAAACTAGAATCCTTCTTCCAATTTGACTCTGAATCGTCCGGTAACTGAACTCGATCATGCATGCAAGTCAATACACATAATACAAAGTTGTTCAATACCTTATGCCGCTGAATAGGACTTAAATTCTCAAAATGACCGGCCATGTCGTTACAATTCTTTATCTAGATTTGTGTAAGTTCGCATGATTAGAAGATTTGTTTTGGGTTGTGAAACTTGTTCGAAGTTATTGTGTTTATGAATGCCTAATCTCTCGCATTGACAATTTAACATTGTATCGTTATTTGAACACTTGCCCTGACACTCTAATGGATTAATGTCTGCCCAAAATTTGTCTTAATAATTTTTGAGCCCTTTATGTAGGCTTTGTTTTTGTCCTTGTCTATATGAATCGTATGTTTTAACCAACATATGGTTTTAATAATTGCAATGTGGTGTCTAGCTATCTCTGTACTCTTTAGTAATGCCTAGGTTCCTGATAAAATTAGTTTTCTACATTGTGCATGGTTTAAGTTCTGAAATTTGTCTACTCTACTTGACCTTAAGTTTGAAATGTCTTCTACTATGATATTTTGAACTAGGTAACCTTATGTTATGCTCAGCACAATTGATATTCATGTTAGCTATTATAGATCATGCTTGTCTACTTGTTTACCATGTGTGATTGTTATCCTCTACCTATGACTCTATCAGACCTTTCTCACTTAGACTCATAGTTATAAAATCCTTTTTGAATTAATTTTGAACCATTCTCTACCATAGACTCACTTTGGAAAGCTTAACATATGCATCTTGTGTGTGCTTACCCTATTAACTCTTAATGGCATGTTCCTTCAACTCTCGTGATGTTATGTATAACTAGAATGCTCTCACTTGCTTAGTGATTTAACCCATGTTATTAGTTTTCCATGTCCAAACTGCCGTGTTGAAATTAAGTTTATTGATTATCCTAATTCTTGTTCCTTGCTAAATCAAATATGTCACTTTTTGCTTCTGAAATACCCATGTGTTCATGAATCTTGCTAAATGTCTCTATGAGGTGTTGCTTTGGAATTGTCTAGTTGATTCCCATGTGGTCCATTAATTTATTTGGTTAATTGTTCAATATTGTAATTATTGGGATGGATATGAGTTCGTGTGTGACTTTGGGTTACGCAAATAGACATATTCTCCTGTTTTTGGAAGTGTTTGGATTTGGGCCTGCTATTTGAGTGAAAGAGTTTGTTGAAGACCCAAGCAGTGCTGAGTTTGCTCTTCTTGAGTCTGCTCTATTTTGTTGAGCCTGTAATTTTCTCAATTTTTTAATATCTGTCTCTATTTCTTCTTTTATCTTTTGGAATGTAATAATTTGTAAACAAACGACGGGGTAGATTAGTGAAAAGGGGGTTGGGGTATTCTGATTTCCGCATGAACGGGTAGAAAACTTGCCTATAGGATTTAACTATCTTGTTTGATATTCCTTGACGCGTTCCTATTCTGCACACTCATAGAAATTATGCTAATAGAAAATCACACACGCTTCACTCAACCTGTCCAAAGCATGTTTAAAGTATTTGCTACACTTGTTTCTAAGTTTACTATTGTGCACACTTAGATAGCATGCCTATAGGACACAATAACACATTTTTTTGTAATGCCCATCTAGATACCATGTCTATATGGTTCCAACTAATCAATCAATCAGTCGCTTCTATTTCTCTTAGTACGTTGCTCCTTTAGATATAATGACTATAGGATCTTAATCAACTAATCAATTACTTTGTTACTTCCTTGCACTACTACACTTAGGTGACATGCCTATAGGGATAAAGTAATTCAAAATAAATCTCAATTTTATCAACCATTAGAAGTCGTGCCTATAGGATGTTATTACTCGTCTTAGATGGCGTGTTTATAAGATCATCGTTGTTAATTTTGGGCTTTCGAACAATCTTATTGCCTCGTTGCACGAACAATGTAGATGTCATGCCTATAAGTTTGTATTGCCTTTAATTTGCAAATATGTAGCCCGATGTTGTAACGATGCATGTACACCGCTCGAAATCAGAATCATCAAGAAACCATGCCTATAAGACTTAACTACTATGATGTTTCTTAAATCTGCGATTCTTTGCTGCCTAATATGCCAAGTGCATTGGTTGTTATGTGTGGGGGTTAGCTTGAGTATTTTCTTGCATTTATGTAAAGTCCTACATGTTTTGAATGTGTGCTAGTTTCGTCAGTTTTGAGCATCCTAAGTAGAGTCTAGAACCACCTAATAGTAGGTTTAAAGCCTCCTGGACCATAGGCATGGGACGGGTAGTGCACTCGTAGATATGACCTAGAATTGGAATAGAGCGTCTTTAAGTAAGAAACTTTAACATAGTAATCGGGTAGTAAGACATGATAGTATGTGCCCACATAGTATGAGAAACCCTTACCTTAAGGGAGTTGCGAAGTATTATTTATGTTGCACGGGGTGATCCATTAGGCTAAAAAACTTAGGCCCCCTTTTCATTTTGTATGTTTATTATTCACACTTAGTCATCAAATATAGACTAACACAGTTGTATCATGTAACCTCTAAGGACTTGTACTGATTATATATATAGTTTAATTCTTGTGCTATTTTTTTACACGTGTTTATATTACAATAGAACCTTTAAATTCCATGTCGTCCTTCACTTATATGATCACTTAGCTTAATTATAATTCAATAATCCACATAGTGTAAACTTGATCAGGACTCACGGTGTTGGACCTCGAAGAGTGCCTAACACCTTCTCTTTGAGGTAATTTGAGCCCTTACCTATCTTTGGTAACACAGACTAGTTAAAATAGAGTTATTTGCAAATAGGTACCCTAACGCACCTTAAAAATTGTTAGGTGGAGACTCTTCTCTTTAAACACCCTTTAAAAGAGTTGTCACATGTCAAAGCCTACTTTCGCAAGAAAATGGGGCGCAAAAAGCCTCCTAGTTCATTCAGCACTTCTAGCCTCTAGTGATACTCCGGATACTTCCAGGTCTCGGGTTGCTCATTATGCACTGCCACTGTCTAGTGCACCTCCTACATGGGGTGATTTCAGCATTTAGTCCAGTCGACCAGGCCCGAGCCAATTTCAGCAGCCACGTCCTTCGAGAACTTTTTTTTAGTGTGGTTATACTCGTCATGGTGAGGGATTTCCCCAAACTCAGAAGGGGTTCACCTCCACATACTACTTAGGCTCCACGTATTCCACAGGGCCCCCAGACTTCTTAGGATGTGGTTACTACTCTACCTGCATAGCTAGCTAGGGATAGAGGTCAGGCGGGTAGGGGTCTCCCTAAGGGTGAGGCCAGGCTAGATGTTATGATTTTTCGGATAGGATGGAGGTCGTTGCATCAGATGCAGTCATCACAAGTATTGTTGAGGTTTGTCATAGAGATGCATCAGTCTTATTTTATCCAAGCTCCATTTATTCATATGTATCATCTTACTTTGCTTTGTATTTGGGTATATCTCGTGATTCCTTGGGTCCTCCTGCTTATGTGTCCATGCCCGTGGGCGATTCTATTATTGTTGACCGTGTGTATCGGTCATGTTTAGTTGTTATTGGTGGTCTTGAGACCAGAGTTGATCAATTATTGCTCAGTATGGTAGACTTTGATGTTATTTTAGGAATGGACAGTTTGTCGCCCATCATGCTATTCTTGATTGTCACACCAAGACGGTGACGTTATCTATGCCAGGTTTACCGTGGTTGGAGTGGAGGGGTACTTTGGAATATGTTCTTAGCACGGTTGTGCCCTTCCTTAAGGCACAACGGATGGTTGGGAAGGGGTGTGATGCATATCTAGCCTTTGTGAGAGATGTTAGTGTTGATACTCCTACCGTTGAGCTAGTTCCGGTAGTGAGAGACTGCCAGGCACTCAGCCTATTTCTATTCCACCATATTGTATGGCCCCAGCGGAGTTGAAGGAGTTAAAGGAGCAGTTGCAAGAGTTGCTGGATAAGAGCTTCATTCGGCCTAGTGTGTCAACTTGGGGTGCTCCAGTTCTGTTTGTGAAGAAGAAGGACGATTCTATGCGCATGTGTATTGATTATCGACAATTGAACAAGGTTACAGTGAAGAATAAATATCCATTTCCATGAATTGATGACCTATTTGATCATACAGGGTGCCAGAGTGTTCTCAATGATTTATTTGCGGGCATGTTATCATCAGCTAAGCATTCGGGATCCGGATGTTCCGAATACTACTTTTAGTACTCGGTATGGTCACTACGAGTTCCTTGTGATGTCATTCGGGTTGACCAATGCCCCAGCAGCATTCATGCACTTGATGAATAATGTATTCCAGCAATATCTTGATTCATTCGTCATTGTGTTTATTGACGACATCTTGGTGTACTCCGGCAGCCGGGAGGATGATGAGCAACATTTGAGAGTTGTGCTTCAGACCTTGAGAGAAAATAAGTTGTAAGCAAATTTTCAAAGTGTGAATTCTAGCTTGATTCGGTGCCATTTTTGAGTCATGTGGTGTCGATCGAGGAGATCAAGGTAGATCCGAAGAAGATTGAAGCAGTACAGAGTTGGCCCAGACTATCGTCAGCTACTGAGATCCAGAGTTTTCTTGGTTTGGCCGTGTATTACCATCGTTTAGTAGAGGTTTTCTCATCTATTATTGCACCTATGACCAGACTGACCCAAAAGGGTGCTCCGTTCATATGGATCGAGGAGTGTGAGGAGAGCTATCAAAAGCTCAAGAATGCTTTGACTGTAGCCCCAATATTGGTGTTTCCTACGGGCTCGGGGTCTTAAATTGGGTACTGTGATGCGTCGCGTGTTGGTCTCGGTGTGGTGTTGATGAAAGACAGTAGGGTGATTGCCTATGCGTCTAGGCAGATGAAGGTGCATGAGAAGAATTATCTTGCCCACGACTGAAGTTAGAAGCTATTGTTCATGCCTTGAAGATTTGGTGGTCACTATTTGTACGTTGTCCCTTGTGAGGTCTATACCAACCACCTGAGTCTACAGCATCTTTTCAAATAGAAGGATCTTAACTTACAGCAACGGATATGGTTAGACTTGCATAAGGACAATGATATCACCATTTTATATCATCACGGGAAGGCCAATGTGGTGGACGTGGCCTTGAGTTGAAAGATAGAGAGTTTAGGTAGTTTAGTATATCTACTGACAGTAGAGAGGCCATTAGCATTGGATGTTAAAGCCTTGGCCAACTAGTTTGTTAGATTGGATGTTTCGGAGCGGAGTCAAGTTCTGGCTTAGGTGGTTCCTCGGTCTTCTTTGTATAATCACATCAGAGAGCGTCTGTATTATGACCCCTATTTTCTTGTCCTTAAGGACACAGTACATCACGACGATGCCAAGGAGGTTTCTATTGGAGGTGAAGGTGTGTTGCGGATACATGGCCAGGTATGTGTGCCCAATGTGGATGGGTTACATGAGTTGATTTGAAGGACCACAGTTCACAGTACTCCATTCATCCGGGTGCCGCTAAGATGTACCAGGATTTGAGGAAGCACTATTGTTGGAGGACGATGAAGAAGGAATAATGGAGTATGTTTCTTGGTGCCTAAATTGTCAGTGGGTGAAGTATGAACACTAGAGGCCAGGTAGGTTACTTCAGAGATTGAGATTCCTAGTAAAAATGGGAGCAAGTTACAATGGACTTCGTTGTTAGGCTCCCACGGACCAAGAAGAAATTTGACACAGTATGGGTGATTAGGGATAGGCTGACCAAGTCGGCTCATTTCATTCAAGTGGTGACTACTTATTCTTCAGAGCAGTTGGCTTAGGTCTACATTCGCGAGATTGTCTGCCTTAATGGTGTGAAAGTATCCATCATCTCTTACCAGGGTACGCAGTTTACATCGCGTTTCTAGAGGGACGTTCAGCATGAGTTACGCACACGGGTTGAGTTGAGTACAGCATTCCATCCCAGACAGACGGACAGTTCGAGCGCACCATTCAGATATTGGAGGATATGCTTCGTGCATGTGTTATGGAGTTCGGGGGTTCTTGGGATCATTTCTTGATACTTGTCTAGTTTGTCTACAACAACAGCTACTGATCGAGTATCCATATGGCTTCTTATGAGGCCCTATATGCGAGACGGTGTCATTCCCCAGTTGGTTGGTTTGAGCTGGGAGAGGCTAAGTTATTATGCATAGATTTGGTTCGAGATGCCTTGGAGAAGGTCAAGTTGATCCAGGATCAGCTTCGTACAACCCAATCTAGACAAAAGAGTTATGCGGATCGGAAGGTTCGTGATGCTGCATTCATGGTTGGACAGCAGGTCTTGCTCCGAGTTTCGCCCATGAAGGGTGTTATGAGTTTCGGGAAGAATGGAAAGTTAAGCCCTAGGTATGTCGGACCTTTTGAGATTCTTTAGAGGTTCGGTGAGGTGGCCTACAAGCTTGCATTTCCACCAAGTCTAGTTGCAGTTCATCCGGTATTCCATGTTTCTATGCTCCGGAAGTATCACGGTGATCCGTCCCATGTGTTAGATTTTAGCTCAGTCCAATTGGACAAGGATTTTTCTTATGTTGAGGAGCCAGTGGCCATCTTGGACAGGCTGGTCCGAAAGTTGAGGTCAATCATTGCTTCAGTGAGGGATAGGTGGAGGGGCCAACCAGTCGAGGAAGCAACTTTGGAGACCGAGCATGCTATGCATAGCAGTTATCCTCATCTTTTCACCACTCCAGGTATGTCTCTATACTCGTTCAAGGATGGACGTTTGTTTTAAGACGATGAGGATGTAATGGCCCGGTCAGTCTTTCTGAGTATTGTATCCCCGTTCACCTATTTATTACCTCATCTATGTTATATTGCGGTTATATGACTTGCTAGAGTGTTTGATTTTGGTTTCGGGTGAGTTTCGGAGTGGAATGGAACACTTAATCCCCTACATGGGAGGCTTAATTTGAAAGAGTTAACCGGAGTTTGACTTTCATGTAGAAGACTCCGGAATGAAGTTTTGAAAGTTCTGATAGCTCAGTATGGTGATTTTGGACTTAGGATCATGTCCGGATATTGATTTGGAGGTCTGTAGGTTTCGGCTTGAATTGGCGAAAGTTAGAAAGTTGAAGGTTTGGAAGGTTGATCATTTCGATCGGGAGTTGACTTTATTGATATCGGGGTCGGATTTTGATTCCAGAAGTTATAATAGGTCTTCTATGTCATTTATGAATTGTGTGCAAAATTTGAGGTCAATCGGAGGTCTTTTGATATGAATCGGCGTTAGTTTTTGAAGTCGGATGTTCATAGTTTCAATAGGCTTGAATTGGATTCCAATTCATAGAATTGATGTTGTTTGATGTGATTTTTGTCCTCGAGTAGGTCCGTTATGTGTTTTGGAACTTGTTGGTATATTAAGACGGGGTCTGGGGGCTCCGGGTGTGAATCGGATTGAAATCAGTATAATTTTGGACTTAGTGATTGCTGAAGTTGTTGTTGTTCTGGTTTCTTCGCACTTGCGGTGGATTTGGCCGTAGGTGCAGCCATACAGGTGAGAGGTGGCTCATCACAGAAGCGGATATGGCCAGCCCAGGGCATGGTCACAGGTGCGGACACCTAGGCATAGATGCGCGTACGCAGGCGCGACATTTCTTCCGTATAAGCGAACCTGGGAGGGATTTGTGAAGGACCGCAAGTGCAGTCGAATCTCTGCAGAAGAGAGAAGCCATATGCAAAAGAGAATGGAGCTTGGCCTAAGTGAGGGCCTCACTTGCAATGGAAATTCCTCATGTGAGGAGCCGCAGATGTGGCTGAGAGCTCACAAATACGAGATCGTTGGGCAGAAAAGGATGAGTTCGAGAGTTTAATTCCATTCTTCATATTTTGACCTAGAAAGCTCGATTTGTGGCTATTTTTAGAGGGATTTTCAAGGAAATCATCTGGGTAAGTGATTCTAACTCGGATTGTTTATTATACATGAATTCATCATTATTTTTGTTATTTAATCAGTGTTTTGAGTTGGAAATTTGGGGAAAAGTGTGTTCATAGACCGAATTTTGGGGATTTGAAAGGCGCCTTGAGGACGGATTTGAGTGATTTTTATATGGTTGGACTCGTTATCGAATGGGTGCTCAGACTTTGTAAGTTTGGTCAGGTTCCGAGATGCGGGCCCAGAGTTCACTTTTTGTTTTTCTTTAAAGATTTCAACTTTATTGTTCAGAATAGTTTCCTTGGTTTGTATTTATGGTATAAAGTTGTTTTTGCTAGATTCAAGTCGTTCGGAGTTGGATAACCGCATAAAAGGTTTATTAGTGGATTGAGTTAGCGTATTTTGAGGTAAGTGTCTTGCCTAGCTTTGTGTGGTGAAATTACCCCATAGGATTTGTATTGTTTTTGTGATTAATTGTGGTACGTGAAGGTCCTGTACGCAAGGTGACGAGTGGGTACAGGGGTAAAAATGGTAATTGACCGGTTAGAGTTAGGTAGATTCTTTTCTTTCCTTCAATTGAATTGTCATAACATGTTATCTTCATCATCATTAACCTATCCTTATGTTACTTACTTGACATGGTAAATACTTGTCTCATCTCTTACTTACTAATTGCCTTTACATGCTTAGTTGAAGTTATTAATCTCTCATTTCCTTATTAATTATTTATTGTTGAGTTTCTTTACTTGAAGTTGTTATTTCTTGGAATATCTTATTGTTTAATTATGGTGTTGAAGTAATAAAAGGCGTGATTCACATTGAGGCAAAGTTGTAAATTTGTTGAAACACTATTGTTGTTGAGTTATTCAGTTTCGATTGCTATTGTCGAGACTCTTGTACATATTGTGGTTGAGTCGTGGGCTATTTATTGTAGAAACACTATTATTGTTGACTTCTTTGGAAATTTGTTGTATTGGGCACTTGAGGTGCAATTTGTGATATGTTGTGATATTGATATGCATGTGTGATATAAGGATTAAGGTTGAAACGCATGCGGTGAGATAAGACTGATACGCGTGTTGCTAGAAGGAGAACGTCACAACCCAAACTGATGGGCCGTGACGATTGCCAGAGTCCTATTTGTCGAACACCCCTAAGCATACATCTAAGATATAAAGATGAAATAGGGGTAGGTCATGCATAACATCTGCCAATAAAATGTTGAATCATGTGAATAACATACGTGAGGAAACATGCCCAAAAGACATTTATACATACATATACATATACATATATACATATATATATATATATATATGTGTGTGTGTGTGTGTGTGGAATATAGTAGGTCGAGCCGACAAGGGTGCTATGGACAACTATATATCAAAATAAAAGTCGTCAACGCCACATACTATCCAACTATACATGACTGTCTACAGACCTCTAATAGAGTGTACAATTGTATAAAGGATGGGATTGGGCCGCGTCATACCCATATGTGTATACAAAATATCGTACCAAAAACCAATAACATCCCTGGATCAAATGTAGCACACCAACTCTCGTTGAGCAAGGATCCTAAGAAGAGGGACCGTCAGCCTGTCTACCTGCACTTGTGGGCTTGAAATGCAGGCCCCCAGGCAATAGGGGTGTTAGTACGAATAATGTACCGAGTATGTAAGGCATAAAAATGAGTATATAAAATACATGAAAGAAACATAGAGTGAAGGACTTAACATGTGAGTGAATAACTCGGTGAATCAAGAAACATTTATAATGTCATGCATATGTGTATATATGCCATGTCATGCATAAGTATGTGTGTGCATAATATCATCAAGCCTTTGAGGGCATCCCATCATATCATCTCGGCCTCAGTGGGCAAATTCATACACGTATACCAACTGATCAGGTGGTGGTGCGTCTATAATGCCGTAACCATTCCCCGTACTCCATATACATATAATATATGCATATATAATGGCATTTGGTCATGGGTCAGTGTACATGTATAAATGAATGCAATGCATAAGAAGTAAGTCAATAAGATCTCTCGGAATGTCATAAGATCAATATGCCATCCGTTAATATCATGAAATAATTTTTATCAACTTAAATATTTTTTGAGACCCATGAACAGACGATATGATAGTAGGAAATATGGGGAATCAAGAACATAGGCAACCCTAGTACTTCTCTGAATAGAATCATTTGTGGAAGTTAAGTGCTTGCTCGTTTTGTTGTATTGTATGGATCATGCCAAATGAAAATAAGGGATAACCTTAGCATACCTAAAGTAGTCAATGCAACTCAACAACAAGCTTATGAAAACTAGCACTCCAACCCTATAACAAAGAAATACATGTACAACTTAGATGGCGCTAGTATATCACGTATCTCAAACGATAACTCGATTCTAAAATAAAACGGAAGGATTTCCCTTGATTTTACTGCTCCCTCAATCCTACTATAGGAGAGATACAAAAAAAATACAATCATCAACTTAGAAACAAGCTAACTACAATTCAGGACCTTTAATACAACAAAAACCTGAAATACACCATAACACACCCAATCAATAAGTTATCAGGTCGCCTAAAACTGCAATGACGAGCGACCAGCCCACTACCCTACCACATGTTGAATTTCTACACGCCCTTTATCCTTCAAAACTCCATATATCAGCAGCACAAGAGGCCAACACGAGTGGACTACAAAACTATCCAGTAAAAGTGGAATAAATCAAACTTACGGCTTCCGATCACTGCCCCGTCAGTTCTAATTATTAGGAAACAAATTTATCAACCTTACTTGATATTTAAAAGCTTAAATACATAAATTAGATTTTCTTAACTATGAAGTACCTTCCAAAACTCAAACTACAAAAAAAAAAAAAGAGGCGGGTATAATGATACTTACGTCGTAGGGATCGTTCTAATGTTATCGCTTCTTGATTTCATACCCCGGATGTTAATCCTTTTTTGAAAATCTTGTAGAAAGCTTGAGGGTAAGTTTTAAGGACTTTTTTGGTCGTGGTCTATGGAAAAATGAATAAAGAGACGACAAAAGGCATATATATATCCACTTTTGAAAAGTCAAAGAGGTGCTAGCTTGGCACCCTAGCATTGGCCCATCTTCAGATGCTTATATCTTTTTATCCGGATGTTAGACTCCTAGAGATCTATAGAAATTTTGGCAAAGTCTCCTATGTAAGAGTATTACTACCAGCCTGCCACGCAGCAAACCCAATAATACAAAGCCACACGGGGCCACAATCATCAATAACTCCAATGGCCTCATACGACCAATAGCAATAACTAACATAAGAATCCAGTATTGTATAAGCACCTAAAGGCTATGATGTCTCAATCGGCTCCTCGTCCTGAAGCAGCAACAAGTGAGGATACCTATACTTCATGTCTTCTTCAGCTTCCCAAGTCATCTCTTCTACATTTTTTGTTTCTCCAAAGTACTTTAACCAAAGCTATGTCCTTAGCTCTCAATCTCTGAACTTGTTTATCTAGTATAGTAATGGGAGCTTCATCATATGATAGATACTCTGTGAACTGAACATCGTCAACTAGAACGACTCTAAAAGGATCTCTGATACACTTATAGAGCATAGACACATGAAAGACTGGATGTACGGACTCCAAGTTGGAAGGCAAGTCTAACTCATATGCTGGCCTACTCTGCATATAATCTTATGAGTTCCAATTTACTGAGTAATAAGCTTTCCTTTCTTCCCGAATCTCATAACGCCTTTCATCGGTGATACCTTTAAGAATACCCAGTCATCTAGCTAAAACTCCAAGTCTTGTCGTCGATTATCTGCATAGGACTTATAACGACTTTGAGCTGCTAATAGCCTTTCCAGTATAAGTTTAATCTTCTCAACTTCTTGTTGTACCAACTATGGTCCTACTAACTTTTTTCCCCAACCCCGAACCATCCGATAGGTGACCTACACTTTCGCCCGTAAAGAGCTTCGTATGGATCCATCTGAATGCTGGAATGATAGATATTATTATATGTGAACTCAATAAGCGGAAGATGATCATCCCAGCTACCCCTAAAGTCTATCACACAAGCCTGTAGCATATCCTCAAGTGTCTAAATAGTACGCTTAGCCTGACCGTCTATCTGGGGATGAAATGAAGTACTAAGACTTACCTAAGTCCCCAATCCTCTTTCGAAGAACTTCCAGAAATTAGTTGTAGAATGAGTACCTCCATCTGAGATAATAGATATAGGGACACCATGAATTCGTACTATCTCCTTAATGTAAATCCTTGCATAATCCTCTACTAAATACGTAGTCTTGACAGGCAGAAAATGGGTTGATTTTGTAAATCTATCAACATCACTCATATAGAATCGAACTTACATTGGGTACGAGGTAAGCCTGTGATGAAATCTATATTGATTCCTTCCCATTTCCAAGTCTGAATCTTTATAGCCTGCAATAATCCACCAGGTTCTGATGCTCAATCTTAACCTGCTGACAATTAGGGCACTGATAAATAAACCCTACTATATCCTTCTTCATTTCGCCCCACCAGTATATTTCACTAATATCATGATACATCTTCATCGCTCTTTGATGAATAGAATAACGAGAATAGTGAGTTTCTCCCATAACTTTCTGGCGCAGCACTGCCACTTTAGGAACACATAATCGACCTTAATATTTGAGGACTCCATCTCCTGTAATTACAAATGATGTCTTCTCTCTTTGAGGGGTTGTGTCTCTGTAGTGAGCTAGCACAGGATCCTCAAACTGGCGTTCCTTCACTTTAGTTACTAAATAGGATGTTGTTGTGTCTTGAATAGTAACTTTGGTATCACCTAAATCCAGTAATCGAACTCCAAGAATAGCTAGTTGATGAATCTCCTAGGCTATCACACTTTTCTCTGGCTATAAATATGATAGGCTACCCATAAATCTACGGCTGAGGGTGTCGGCTACTACATTCGCCTTCCCTAGGTGGTACAAAATATCAACATCATAGTCTTTGAATAGCTCCAACCATGGCCTCTAACTTAAATCCAATTCCTTTTGCTTGTAGACATACTGAAGGCTCTTATGATCCGTATAGATATCAACATGAATGCCATACAAATATTGCCTCCACATCTTTAGTGCATGAATCATCGTGGCTAACTTTAAATCATGGGTCGGGTAATTCTTCTCATGCTTTCTTAGTTGCCCAGAAGCATATGCGACAACCTTACCATGATGCATCAATACACAAACCAATTCAACGCCTGAAATGTCAAAATAGATAGCATAACCATCGGTTCTCTCTGGGAGTGTCAAAACCGGTGCTGAAGTCATTATGTCCTTCAATGCCTGGAAACACCGCTAACAAGCATCAGTCCAATGAAACTTAATTGCCTTCTGAGTCAACTTTCAATGGTTCTGAAAGAGAAGAAATGCCCTTTACAAATCTCCTGTAATAACTTGCCAAACCCAGGAAGCTACGAACCTCCGCCAGTGTCGTGGATCTAGGACAAGTCTTCACTACCTCAATCTTATGTGTATCAACCCGGATACCCTCACCTAGAAAATAATATTCCCAAGGAAAGCTACAGAATTTAACTAGAATTCACATTTAGAGAATTTTGCGTACAACTTCCTTTCTTGCAGAACTCTGAGAAAAATACGCAAATGATATGCATGCTCCACCTTTGAAGGAGAGTAAACAAAAATATCATCTATAAATAAAATCACGAACAAATCTAGAAGAGGTTTGAACACACGGTTCATCAAGTTCATGAATATTGATGAAGCATTGGTCAAATCGAACGATATAACACGAAACTCAAAGTGCCTGTATTTGGTCATGAATGTTGTCTTCGGAATATCTTTCTCTTTAACCCTTACATGATGGTACCCAGACCTCAATTCTATCTTCGAGAAACATCTAACACCAATGCAACTGATCAAATAAATCATCAATCCTCAGGAGCGGATACTTATTCTTGATCGTCGCCTTATTCAACTGCCTGCAATCAATACACATCCGTAATGAACCATCTTTATTTATCACAAATAACACAGGTGCTCTCTAAGGTGATGTACTGGGTCTGATAAAGCCTTTTTTAAGCAAATCCCTCAGTTGTTTTGTCAACTCCCTCAGCTCTGCAGGTGTCATTCTATAAGGAGGAATAGATATCGGCTGAGTATCTAGTAATATGTCAATAGAAAAATAAATCTCCCACTCTGGTGGAAGTCCTGGAAGCTCATTAGGATAAACATCGGGAAACTCATTAACCACTGGGATAGACTGAAGGGTCAGCGACTCTGCTTTCACATCTCATACCCGATCTAAGTGATAAATATAGCCCTTTCTGATCATCTTCCTTGCCTTGAGATAGGAAATAAACCTACCTCTCAGTGATGCCGTATTACCTTTCCACTCCAGAACTGGCTCCCTCGAAAAATGGAACCGAACCATCTTTGATATACAATCAATGTTATCATAACAAGAAGACAACCAATCCATACCCATTATAACATCAAATTCTACCATATCTAACTCAATCATGTCTGCTACTGTAGAACGACTATGAACTACTACAATACAATCTCTATATACCCGTCTCGCTACCACTGGATCCCCAATAGGTGTAGACACCTCAAAAGGTTCAATCAACTCAAGTTCTATCCCAAACTTACTAGCAACCAATAGAGTGACGTACGATAAGGTGGAACCTAGATCAATGAAAGCATATACATCATATGAAGAGATTGATAATATATTTGTAACAACATCAGGTGACGACTCTTGATTCTGTCAACCCGCTAATGCACAAATGCGGTTCTGAGGACCACTCGAGCTAGATGCTCCACTTATGCCTCTACCACAACCAGCGGGTGCCTGCGAACCTTGCCTATGGGGGTGTACTGATGATGACGAACTAGCTACAGATCTCGGTGGATGAACTATACCTGCATCGCCTCTTGTCGAACAATCTCTCATAATGTGGCCTGGATAACCACAAGTATAACAAACACCCAACCCACAAGGCACTGCCCGGCATGCTACTTACCATACTGAGCACATCGTGGCAAGGGCGACCTCATCTGACTTGATTCACCCCTATACTAAGAACTAGAGGCCCTGGAACTCTTACTAGGCCCTGAATATGTGGAACGATCAAATCTCCTACCGGATAACTGAGGGGGTGCACTAGCCGATGGCTGGCTGGATACTTCAGGTATTGTTGTCTCTTACCACCTCAAAACTCACCAGAATGACCTGAAGATCTTGCTCTCTTACTGTAGACCCTATCATGCTCACGATTGGCCCTCTTCTTTTTTGTGTACTCCTCTACACCCTGAGTGTATGCCTAAATACGAGAAATATCCATGCTTGGCTGAAGGGAGACCGACATACAGCCATTATGCAGGTGCGGTTCCAACCCCATCACGAACTGGTGAACCCAATCCTCCATCTTAGCTACAATAGTGGGAGCATACCTAGCCAAATAATCAAACTGAAGGTTGTACTCCTGAACACTCATATTACCCTGCCGAAGGATCAAGAACCTATTAACTCTGGCCCGTCTAAGCTTTGGTGGAAAACAATGACGAAGAAAAGCCTCTGTAAACTCCTGTCATACTGCTGGAAGGTAATCCTCACCTTTGTACAACTCCCAATACTTGTACCAATTAACTGCAACATCCTGAAGTATATAGGAAGCTAGCTCAACTGACTCAGTCGGAATGGCCTTCATTACCCTCAAAGTCCTCTGCATCCTGTCGATAAATACCTGAGGGTCCTTGTTTGGATATACTCCAATGAATATTGGAGGGTACAAATTAATTCAATCATGAACCCTCGCATTGATGACCCTATCTGAATGACCAATACCTACATCCTGGCGCCGAGCCTATGTGACCACTAATCAAGTCAATAGCTGAATAGCATCTCTCATCTCCAAAGGCGACCACTTGTGTCTTTCTTGGATATGCTCAGTCCGGGTATATATATGCTATGACGTGAAATCCAAGAGAGTCAATGTATCCTTAATGCTCTCTTTAATAGGGTCGCCTCATATTTTCCTTAACCTAATTAATCAGCCCCGGGGGAGAATGATGATGGAGATGTATTGCGGCCTTCTCCTGTTCATCAACTCGAACCTCATTCTTCTGCAGTTGATGTTACGGATTAGCCTCACTCTTCAGGCCAGCAGCTTTGCTCAGCATTTTCTGCCGATTGTCAGCCTGTTCAGCTGACCTCAGAGGATTCCTGTCACCCGGCACAGCATGTTTCCGGTGCATCTGGCTGAGGAGCAAGGGTACTAGGGCGGGCGCTAGAGCTGGTGCCCCTTGAATATCCTCTGGAGATGGCAGGGTATGTGAAGTCAGATATGGATTCTCTCTGAGACTCTTCCCTATCCCTGGTAACTCGTGGCGCTCGACTCGTAGTCTCATCAGCCATGGACTTGCCATTCTGGCCGGTTGTAGCCTTCTTAGGCGTCGCTGAAAACATAACATATCATTAGGAAAATGAATCCTTATATCGAACGATATAAGATAAGAAGGGAGGATAACATCCAATATGTCATGCAGCCTCCTATTTATAATTGTTGTGCCCAACACACTCATAAATGAAACTATACTAGACACGGTCTATAGACAACCCTAGGAGATAACTGCTCTGATACCACTTTTTTCATGACCCAAATTGATGGGCCGTGACAAGTGCTTGAGTCCTACCTATCGAACACCCCTAAGCATACATCTAATATATAAACATGAAATAGGGGTAGGTCATGCATAACATCTGTTAATAAACTGATGAATCATGTGAATAACATACATGAGAAAACATGCCCAAATGAAATATATATATATATATATATATATATATATATATATATATATATATATATATATATATATATATATATATATATATATATATATATATATATNCTCTCTCTCTCTCTCTATATATATATATATATATATATATATATATATATATATATATATAGAGAGAGAGAGAGAGAGGTATGTAATCATGTGAATAACATACATGAGAAAACATGCCCAAATGAAATATATATATATACACGGTAGGGCGAGCCGACAAGGCTGCTATGGACAACTATACATAAAAATAAAAGACGACAAGGCCACATACTATCCAACTATACATGATTGTCTACAGACCTCTAATAGAGTGTACAACTATATAAAGGACGGGACTTGGCCCCGTCATACCCATATATGTATACAAAATATCGTAACAAAACCCAATAGTAGCTCCGGAACAAATGGAGCACACCAACTCTCGCTGAGAAAGGATCCAAAGAAGGGGGACGGTCAGCCTGTCTACCTGCACATGCAGGTATCAAAAACAGGTCCCCAGGCAATAGGGGCGTCAGTACAAATAATATAGTGAGATAAGGCATAAAAAATAGTATATAAAAGACATGAAAGAAACATGGAGTAAAAGACTTAACCTGTGAGTCTGAATAACTCGGTGAATCATGAAACATTTATAATTCCATGCATATGCGTATAAATGTTATATCATGCATAGGTATGTGCGTCCATAATATCATCAATTCTTTGAGGGAATACCATCATATCATCTCAGCCTCAATGGGAAAACTCATCAATGTATACCAACTAATCAGGTGGTGGTGCGTATATATCACTGTAACCTTTCCCCATACCCCATATACATATAATATACGTGTATATAATGCCATCTGGTCATGGGTCAGTGTACATGTATAATTGAATGCAATGCATAAGAAGTAAGTCAATAAGATCTCTCAGAATGTTATAAGATCAATATGCCTTCGGTTAATATCATGAAATAATATTTATCGACATAAATATTTTTTGAGACCCGTGAACAGACGATATGATAGTAGGACATATGGGGAATGAAGAATATAGGCAACCCTAGTACTTCTAAGAGTAGAATCATTTGTGAAAGTTGTGTGCTTGATCATTTCATTATATCATATTTATCATTACAAATGAAAAGAAAGGATAGACTTAACATACCTCAAGTCGTCAATGCAACTCAACAACAAGCTTATGACAACTAGCGCGCCAACCCTACAACAATGAAATACATGTACAACTTAGATGGCGTTACTATATCATGTATCTCATAAGATAACTCGATTCTAAAATAAAACGGGCAGAACTTCCCCTGATTTTATTGCTCCCTCCAGCCTACTATAGGTGTCATACAAACACAATATAATCAGCAACTCAAAAATAATAATGCAGGGCCTTTAATACAACAAAAGCTCCAAATATACCATAACACACCCAATCAACAAGTTATCAAGTAGCCTGAAACTGCAACGACGAGCGACCATCCCACTACCCTACCACATGTGGCATTTCTCCACGCCTTTTATCCTTCCAAACTCTATAAATCATCATCAAAAGAGGCTAACACAAGTGGACTACAAAACAGTCCCCTAAAATTTGAATAAATTGATCTCTGGGCTTTCGATCACCGTCCCGTGAGTTCTATCTATTACGAAATGAATTTATCAACCTTCCTTGATATTTAAAAGCTTATACAGAAAGTAGGTGTTTCTTAACTATGAAATACCTTTCAAAACTCAAACTACAAATAAAAAGATAGGCGGTACAATGATACTTACGTCATACGGATCGTTCTAATGTTATCTCTTCTTGAATTTCATACCCCGGATATTAATCCTTTTTGAAACCCTTGTAGAAAGCTTAAGAAGTTTTAAGGTCTTACTTTGGTCGTGGTATGTGGAACTAAGAAAGAGATGACATAAGGAATATATATATATATATATATATATATATACACTTTTGAAAAGTCAAAGAGGTGCTAGCTTGCCGCCCTAGCATTGGCCCATCTTCAGACGCTTATATCTTTTTATCCGGACGTTGTAAGAATGAACGGTTAAGAATGTTGGAAACTAAATTCCAAGAACTTCAATATGGTATATGATATTTCCAAAATAGACCTCATATAGAAAACGAAATGTATTGCTCAAAAAGCTTCATTAGAAGGCAAATCTTTAGTCGGTTTTTCCGCAACTTAAATCTGATATTTCCCAAACTTTATATTTTATATCCAAACATCATATATAGTCATATTATGAATTTAAACTCATTTAAATCATTATTGATAAGTCTCATATTCATTATACATCACCTTGGGATGCACAGGGAGTAACAGGGAACTGCTTGAAGCCACGCAGTGTGATAAGGTGGGCTAAAACGCAGGTAGCTTTTCGAACAAATGATTTTAAAAATGTATGAAAGGTTGCCGTGGTGGTATAAGGAACAATTGTGATTTGATTTGTGAATGAAACTACGAGGCGGTACCTCGATATTGATTCTTGTTGATACCTTTCGTTCACATCACTTGTGTTTGTTTGCATCACGTCCTTGGCATTCTTATTATGTGTTTTTCTTCTGTGTTGTCTTATTTGCCTTAATTTCAGTGTATCTATTCTTGTTATATTTCTTCATTGTACCCTTTCCATCGTTTCCATTGTTATATTGTACTATACCTATTTGGTTTATTTATTTATTTAAGTAGGTGTCCTGATCTGACCTCGTTACTTCTTTAGCGAGGTTAGGCTTGATCGTTATTGGGTACCATTGTGATGTACTCGTACTATGCTTTTGCATATCTTTAACTGCAGATGCAGGTACTTCATATCAGCCTAGTCATCAGTGAGTTGAGCTTGGACCGGAGACTTCAAGGTATACATGTCGGCTTTCGCAGGCCTCAGAGCCACCCTCTATCTAGTTTCTATCTCATTCTCCTTTTATATATATTGTTGTATAGGGATGTTCAGTATACTCGTGTAGAGGTTGTGACTCGGTATCACCATATTTTGGGAGTTAATGTTCGATATCACCATATTAAATGATGCTCGAACACATATCTGAGTGTGCGGACTGATTACTGTCTTTGGTATGTGGATGAGGTCACATGATTTTGTGACGGATTAGTAAGGTCCTCGGATCTTTGGTTGGTACAAGAAGCGAGTCATAGAGAGGAATGTATCGGAGCAAACCTTTGAGGCTAGGATGTAAGAAGAAAGCACACAAATATTTTAAATAGTCTTGGCATGAGACTAAACTTGAGGAAATATGTTTATAGCTCTTAAATTGGTCCTAACCATTAATATAAACTATTGTCATTGGTGTGATAATTAAGTTTGAATTGTATTACCTGCCTATACTCGACATGTACATCTGTAACAGTGACAATGGTATTATTGAAATTTGCTTGAACATGAATGACTCCTCTTTGGTATTCTACGTGCACCCTTACGTGAACCAATACGTCTATTCATATGCGTCCATTTCGGGGTGTTTAATTTTATGTGCTCAAGGACAAGAAAGAGTTTAAGTGTGGGATGGTGATAAATCTTGAAAGTGAATATTCTTAATGTGTTTAGTAAAGTTGTGGGAATTAATATTGTTTTTAACGTGAAATATACTCATTACGTATTTCTTATGTGTAGGAACGACATTGTGCAGAAGATGATCAAAAAGGAGAAAGATTGACAAAAAAAGAGCTAGAAGAGTAGAATCCCGAATAGGGGAGCAGGGTTAGCTGCGCTAGACTAGGACCAGAGCAAGAAAAACAGAAAGCTAGGAGCAATCTATGTCTCGCGAGACGCGCGGACTATGGACGCGACTCTAGCTTCTCCTATCCAAAATAGGAGATGCCAAGTCTTCCACATACAAACCGTAGTTGATATAAACACACCATAAAATGACTTTTTGCGAAGACACTACACTTTTGGAGGCAAAAATACACTAGGATCAAGGCGAAAGATTCGGCAACGAGCTTTTTTTTTTCCTTCCTATTTTTCATTGTTCGCTATGAATTTTGGTATTGTAGTTTTACGTACCATGATGAGTAGCTAATTTCTTATCCAGTGTTTGATTGAACCTTTTGTAGGATGAATTCTTGTTAAGTTTTAATACAATTTAGCCTTTGAATTTCTCTGCTTGTTTAACTGCATGCTTATTTCAGTTGAATGAATGGTCATCGATTAACAGTGCCTATTTATTATGTCTTGCCCGAGAGGGATTGCATATTTAGGAAGTTGTTGAATAACATCACTCCCTATGTGATAGATCAATATGGTGGGTCTAAAAGCAGGATTAAAGATAACGAAGCTTTGGCTTGGTCATATGAGCTGTGAGAAATTGCCAGCTAGAGTAATTCGAGAGAATACATCGAGTGGATTATTGTAATTGCTTGAGAGCGAATTACGGTAAGTTGAACGCTCACGAAAAGTAGAAAATAAATCAGTGAGATTATAAATAACATAGCTAGAATGATTCCGACAATTAAGGACATCATAACTCTAGGCCTCCTTAGCTTGTCTCCATCCGTTAGTATCTTTAGTTGATAATTTTTACTGCTTTAATATTTGTCGGTTAATTAGTTAAAAATAAAATCTTAACCTTTATAATTCAAAAATTGTTTGAACTTATCTTCTTAGTGAAGGCGAATAATTGTAGTTAACCTTAGTTTTTTGTGGAGTTCGATTCCAAACTCTTAGACGACATTATATTTGTAGCGAACGCTTAGTCTTTTTTATAAGTCATAGTTGGACGTGATCATTCAACATGACCCTCATTTTGTCTCAATTTTGCATGCATCTAAAAACCAGAAGATAAAACTTGATTGCAACGCATTGACTACAGAAAGTGCATTTCATCAGTATTTTGTCAAAATAAATTCCAAAATTTCGACGCTCTTTCCCTTTCTATTTGTTCTAAAAGGATAGGTCCGTTTTTATATCTGAAAATATTTAAATATTTAATATTTTCATTTCCATTCACCTTTAATGCTACCAGTTGAACAGAAAAGCAAGTAATTTAGCACTAAGTAAGCTTTTGATATTTAATGTACACGTGAGTTATGTGTAAAGTTTTTCTTCCATAAATTCTTGAATCAGAAACGCAAACATGTGTCCTCGATGCATATCGCATCAATGTTAATCATTTCTATGGCCAGGCACTTTGGACTAACTAATTGAAAAACATTCCGCATACAAATTGCATTGCACGTTAGAAATGTTATGCAGCATAAAAGGAGCAACAAATATTTTCATCATCATCAGCTCTAAAAAAGTTTGCTACACCAGGGCAGTAGCTGGATTTCCAACCTCCCCCAATAATAGTGATGATTCCTCATTCTAGTTCCATAACGCAGAGGACCTTAAAGCTTTTACCCTCTTCAGGTGAAACGAAGAGCTAAGTGACTGCCGCTATAAGAGCTTCAATCCACCAGTTATGTCGTCAACTAAATCAGCCGGTCCTGCACATAGCATGGCCACAACACAATCAGATTGGGATTCCATGTATGATATGTTTAATACCCCGTGGGTTATTATTAAGGATTGGGAAACTTACCAAGTACAGCCATCACTGTCCTCGAGTCTGCAGGTAAAAAAGAGGGAAAGACAATAAGCAACTTTGCTGGAGCAAATTAAAAGCAGACAAAGCAACCATACTTGAAGTTATAAAACAAATTCATTGCTATTCGATGGTTTGGACTTAGTTTAGCTATATTGATACTAAAGAGTAGATACAAACATTATTTTTCCCAACACTTCGTGTCAGTGTTGTGAAAAATGCTCGTTTCAGTGCTTAAAGCGCGAAGAAGCGAAACGAAGCGGGACCTCGGGCGCTTCTGTGATGTGAAGCGTAGTAGGTTGAGTAAAGCGAGCACTTCTAATAAAAAAGCGAGAAGCGTAAAAGCGACAGTAGCAACAGAAGCGAGCGCCTCTACATATTAAGGCTGCCAAGGTTAAAAATTAAAAAGCTCTCTTTTTTTAAAAGACCATTGAGCAGCAGAGAACAACATGCGACTAGCGTTCTCATTTTCTACACTTTTCAACTTCAAGTTCATCAAGTTCAAGCCCAGGTTTGTGACTTCCTCCTCCTCCTCCTCCTCCTCCTCCTTTTTCTTCTTCTTTCACCATTTCAGTCCCAAAATAGCAGCAAAATGCTGGCAAACTGTTTTTTTCCCTTCAGTTCTTCTTTTTCTCATTCTCCTCCTATTCTTCTTCTTCTTCTTTTCCTTTCACTGTTTCAGTGATAAAGTGCAGCGAAATGCTGCCCAATTTTTTTCGTTCCAGTTACTGCCATTTTTTTCATTTCATTTTCTTAGTTCTTATTGCCATTTTTATGTGTTATTTAGTTGTTCTTTTAACGGCTACAAAAAGAAGATATGAAAGGCCGGGCTTGCGCTTATCCTGTAAGAGTTAGCGAGACCTACAAGATGGCAATTAGATGTCTTTTTTGTGAAAAGATTTCAAATGGCAGAATCTATCGTCAAAAAATTCATCTAATCGGTGGTGATTCAAATGTCGCATCTTGTCCTTAAGTTCCGCCACATTTTAAGGAAGAAATGAAAGCATACCTTCAAAAAAAAAAGAGTTAAAGACTCAAATGCATCATGAACAAGAATAATTGCATAATCTTGATGATGATGATGATGATGATGAAATAGAAGAAGGTGACAATGGTTCGTCGCTTCCATTAAAATCAAAGTGGGGAAGGATTAAAACAATGTCTTCAAGTTGTGGATCTATTGGTAAGATTAAAGCTCGTATGGATTGTTACTTCCCGCAAAAACCAGGAGATATCATATGAGAGCAAAAAATGGTAATCGTCAAATTGATGCCAAGAGGAGGAGTACTTCAACTTCAACTTCAAACTCACAGAAGAAGGAAAAAGAAGCAACTACTTTGTCCCCAGTTGACGAAGAAGAAGAAGAAGATGACGAGCAATATTATAATGATAGTGGAATACAAGAATTTGACAATCTTGTAGAAGAATAAGATGCTCATTTTGTGCGTTAATTGATGCTACTCTTTAGTTCTAACATTGAAGTATTGAATATTTGCTTACAGTTATATGTATTATCTATGAAGTATTAAAAAAAAAAAAATTTAAACTTCCGCTTAACTTCAAAAAAGCGAGCGCTTCGCTTCTCGCTTTAAGCGAAAAGGGGCTTGTCGCTTTTCCCGATTCACGCTCTTCACAACACTGCTTAGTACAACAAGGAGTTTTGAACAAAAAGTGATTAGTTTTGGAAAACTTCAGAAGCATCATTTATGTGGAAAATAGATACTGTAAAGGGTGGAGGTTGATGTTCTCCATGGTTGTCAGCATTCCTGCTCTCTAATGGTCAAACCTCAGCATCATTTCAATGGTAAGCAAAATCCCCTGTTTAGGCAGTTATAACACCTTATTGCTCCGACAAACATTTGTGCGTGTAAACTGTTTTATTCAGGTTATTATAACTAATCCTAGTAGTCGTAACTCAAGGTCTCCATATGTGACATGTAAGTCTTTTTACCACCTAGAGTTGTTACGTTTTACATCTGTAAGATGCTGGTAACAAAGAAAAATATATCTATAACAGGTAAGGAAGGACATTTATACTCAAATAATTTGTGCCCTCCATTAACAATACTGAATACCTGTGAGTTTTTTTTAATAACCGTGGTGTCCGGGCCAGCACGTCGACTAATTCTACGGGATGCCACCTCCCATTAGCAACATGTACCAGACAATTCTATCCATCAAGGCTTGGACAGATGAGAAAAAATCACCTAGTGCTAACCTAAGACCTCGTGGATCTCACCCACTTCATACCACTAGGCCACACTTGGGTGCACTGAATATCTGTGTTTTTCTAATTAATATAGACAAGAACACACTGTCGATAACCACAAATTGCCGCCCTTCATTGCTACTATCCACCACCAGAAGATGAAGTTGTGTTGCGATAAACATGCACCTAGGAAGTTATGATGTACAAGGCAAAGCCACCACATCACTAGCTGCTGGAAACTGTACCAACCATCTATTTTCAACCTTTCATGTTTACGTACGCTTTTTTATTTATTTATAATGGTAACATCCTTTCACGTTTACGTTATTCTGAAAAGCAATTAACAAGCTCTTTTTCCGCATAGACCAGATGAACTGAAACCAAGACAACTGCACTATCTAACCATAAAGAGAGGGTGACGGAGATCAATAGTAAAGCAAGAGACGTGTTAACATGCCAAGGAGGAGGCAATAGTTTAGTGGCAGAATGTCAATAGTTAAGTTCAACTTAAGGGTGTTCCTTGATTCTCCTTTCATCATGAAAGCAAGGATAGAGAGCTAGCCCTATTTTGGTGGCTAACGCTTTTCTTTTGGGGGAAAAAAAAAAGAGAGAAGATGGTCAAAAGTGGCGAAGAAGCTGAGAAGCTCTTCATATAACAGTCATAAACCTATTGATTAGGAATCATGCATAAAAGCAAACATGTTGAATAGATTCACTTAATTATCAACATAGTCATTTGTTATAGACTTGGAATACCAAGCTCCACTAACAATTCAGGAAATCCAAGGTGTGCTGAAAGATGCAACAATGAAAGCCTTATGCAGTAGGTCATCAATCATCATTGCTAATCACTTTCCAAGTATGTTCATGCGGGTAAGATAAAAAATGGTCAATCAAATCCACTCAAAAGCAAACATCATGAAAGAGGTGATATGTCTCTAACTCACTTGGCGCAATTTGTGTTCTCCCAGCATCAATTGTAATATGTGTTGGTATATTAAGTGATTTTGCCCTTTCCTGTCAGCAAAATGAGAAATTCAGAGAGCAACCAACCAGAACAGGATAAAAAGTTACATTTAGTAAATTAAAACAAGTAGGTCTAAACAAAGAACAGAACATAAGGTATTCGAAAGGCTGCAGATAACGGGCTGATTAATTGACGAGGAGGTTTCCATACATTACACTAAGAAGAACTAAACTCTAATTGTGGAAGCAAAGAAATGAATGTTTCATGTTCCCACCGAGAGGATATTTGCCAACTTCATCCACCAGACAATAAATTTCCTGGCATCAAGTATGGAAACAGTGTCCCTGGCACCAATCCAAGCATATGATATCTTTTGAAGTAGTACCACGTGAGCAGATCAAAACAATGGAGAAAAGTCTAAGCACCCGGGATGGTAATTTTTTTCTCCTGTTTGGTGCAAAGTAAAATTGTATTTCTACACGCACCAGAAGGGAAATCATACAACATACATATCCATTAAAAGTGAAGAATACCCAAGAGCAGAAAAATTCACAAACAAGCAACAAACCTAGACCAAAACAGACTGTACGTACACTACAAGATTGGATAATGAAAGTCTAAAAGAGAAGCACAATGGATTCATAATGGTAATCCTATAATAAAATAACTGACCGAATATTTCAATGTTTAAGTTGGTGCTCATAGACAGTGCACGCTACTTCAGTTTCATGACCAAAAATAAAAATAAAAATAATAAAGTTACTATAACAAATAAGTCAAAAGCACAAATTATTGGACATGGTATGTCCAACAGCAATGATAGCATAAGTAAACTTTACATACTTGCAAAAGCAACATATCTTCTTCCCTTTCAATCTTCACCACCACCTTCACCTGTCCGCACATCTCCCATCTGCAGAGACAAATTTCACGATAAATAACACTTACTATATCAACCTAACTTGATATGTCTCTTAAAAATTACCTGTTTAAAGCTTTTGGCGCCCTATTATGGAGCTTTTTGTAGAGGCCTAAAGTTGCATGACTAACCAACCATATACCAATTCAACCAAAAGTTAGAAAAAATCAGTGGGAACATAGCCAATAAATGTAGGAACACCAATTTGTATTTGTACTCGAAAAACACCCAAATGAAAGAGAAACTTTAAAACACAACAAAATTACAGGGTGCTGACATTTCAGGAGGCTTTCATACACTGAAACATCAAACGTCAACAAGTATGAATAAGTGACTTTGATTCGAGATGGAATCATCTGTTTGGACAGACATGCACAATCACCTTGTGGTTTTTCAAATAATTCAGATTAATTTTCTCATAAGATGCACTTACACATGAAAGCTATACCTTATACCAGCAAAGGCGGAAAGAATGAATCAATTACCTGCATTGTGCGGCTATTTTCCCTTTCCCCATCTTCAAGTCATTCCTGACTACCAAAACCTGCACACAATTAGAAATTATGGTTCATCCTTAATCTTGTAACATACAACATACCTTAGCTCGTAGTACATTGATTTGGCACAAACATAAATATGGAGAGAGAATAAGAGACCATTTTGAAATCTTGAAGGATCTCGGCCAGTCTTTCAACTTCAAGAGGTGGCTTGACCCCTTTTTTCTTTTTCCCATCAATTAGAGTTTCAGTGTCACCAGAGGCTTTGTTTGATAGAGACGTGAGAGAAGAATGGCGCACACCAATAATATAACCCAAAGCAAGACATCCTGCTCCAAGTATTATGGCGCTAAGCCATGCCATTTCTATCATATTCAAAATTGAAGACAGTAACCTTATGGTATTTAAGGTCCAATAGATATCAAGCTGATGACCAATGCGTCTGTTCTTGCACCCACTCACCTAAAAAATGCAACTTCTTGTCAAACGAAGTTGTCAAATCTACCATGAATAAATTATTGATTCTCAGCCCACATACACATCCAATTCAAGATTTGCCGAGTTAAATCCGAGATTTGATAAAAAGAAACAAGTGTACCTGTAAAGTGCAGGAACCAAAGTTGCATTGATAGGCTAATCGATTGATCGGAGAGCTCTAGGCTGAGCTCTAGACTTCGGTTGGAAGAAGAAAACAGCCAATGAGGTTGTTATGGTTCTGTAGGCAAGCCCCAGGTATTACAACATTGGCAGTAAGCCCGCTTCCGGCAAGTAAAGCCCAATAAAACCCATTATCGGTTTTTTTTTTCTCTTTTCTTTTTTTCGTGAGAAAAGGACGATAAGAGCCTAACTTTATAAACAAAATATACCATGCCTTAAATATCGGTATATCACATGGTTAATGTTGTCTAATGAGACGGAACGAGATGATTTTAACAGGACGGGACAGGAGGGGACGATTTCTTAACAGGATTAAGGGAACCGAGACGTTAGCGGTACGACCCCCTAGGCCCATTTGATCCCACTAACTAACGGAGCGAAACGAGATGAAATGGAAGCCCTTAGTGGGATATTTTAAAATTTTAAGTTAAATACATTAAAGAAAATTAAAATTTCAACGGCTAATTTTTTAAATTGGCAACGGCTAGTTTTCTAATAAACTTCAAACTTAATAAATTATAAAGATCCTAATTAAGAAAAGAAAAGAAAAAACCTGTAGCAAAATATTTTTAGTAAATATAAATTTTTTTAGTACTTAAAAAAATTACTTGTAGTTTATTTAACATAATTCCAAGTATGTACTACTATGAAATAACTAAGTAAGAAAATTATTAAGAAATTTCAAGGCTTAAAGCCTTTTAGTTTATTTAATTAAAATTTTAAATTTTACACACAAATACAAGTCTTTTGAAAGGCACCTAATCAATACAGTCACCTTCTAGGAAAGTTTTTGATTATACTAGGCCTCTAGTAGCTATTACAAATTATCATGCTAATATCTATACTTTCACTGTATAGTTTCTTTCTAACTTTCTTATAATATCGATAAGCTCCTCTAGAACTGGCAATGTCGCTTGATGATCCATGAGTTCCATGTCGTCATCGCTTTCAGTACAAAATTCTCATTGTATTCTTCTTCTTCCTTAGTGGTTTATTTTTGTTGGACAAAATTTCTTCTTTCTGCACTTATCCAGTCTTTGAATAAGAACGAAAATCTCTAGGTTGTCCTTCGCTAACAAATGTATGTGGTCACCGATTTGAAATCTTGTCGTGCTAAAAGCACACTCTGAAGCTACTGATGACTCTTGAATAGCCAGTACATCTTGAGCCATTCTTCAAAGTATTAGAAATACCTTGCCATGCCCCCTCCCCATGCTAAAAGCTGCTCATTGCCTTCTTCATCTTTAATAGATTCTAATCCCTTATTAAGATAAGCATCAAGTTTATTTTCAATACTAGTTGAATCAAGACCTCCATACCTTCCTACACTTTATTTTTTATCCTAGTCGTAGATGTACACTGTATAGAGTTGTCATATTTTTATACTTATCAAACATTAGTTTGGCATGAACATATGCTAGCTTGGTATTCTTCGACAATTGGGATTTTAGTTTTTGAAATTTCTAATTTCTCATAAATTTTATGAACAAGTTCTTTTGCACCTCGTAATTTTAAAGATGGGTCAAGTATAGTAAAAATTAAATAAATGGTGAGAAATTAAAAAAATATTTTTAAAATTTCTAAATTATTTCTTTAACGGCTGGTGTATATGTCTAACTTTATACTTTGCAAATACAACGGAAATTCCACAAATATACTACAATATTTGTGTAATAGTGGGATAATATATACAAAAAAATTATTTTGTATCATAATAATTTCTTTTTTAATTTAGTAAGCTCATAAATTTCTTTCCAATCAGACTCGATAATTAATTAATAAGGCTAGAATTATATGATTATATATCATTTGTATATGCAGCCAATAGATACAAGTAACTTTTAACATTTCGTAAGTAGAATGTCTCCTAGTACAAATATCTTTTGGAAGACACATCTCTCTTTAAATTCATAAATTCTACTTACTTTATTAGTATGAAAGATATATGCACAAGCATATTATATTTTAGCACAAAAAGCGACAAATAAATCGGTACTAGCTTTGACGACCAAATTAGATATATGGCATGCACATCTAACATAGAAAATTGAGTCATAAAGTTGAAAAATTCTAACTTTTAAGTTATTTGCTGCAATAATATTAGCAAAAGCATTATTTAATGTGATAGTTAAAACTTTGTTAATAAGACCATAAAATTGAACAACTTCTAGAATAGTAGTAGCAATATATGCTCCAGTGTATTTTGAATCAACAAATTTATAAGCAATAATATATTTTTGCATGTTTAGTTGTAATCATCCAATGACATGAAACAACTAAATCATCATCGCCATTAGGACTACGATCTACATTAGAAGTGAAAGATACTTTATATTCTAAGTAGTAAAATATACAAGGTGTATATTGAAGATAGTCATTCTGAAATTAAAAAACATCATTTCTACTGTGGTTCTAGGAAAACTTTGAAAAACGGAGTTATGTGAGTCTTGTATATAATGCTCAAAAGCGGGTGGAGAAGAAAAAGTAAAAGGTACACCACAAATATTTTCGTGATCTCTAGGGTTAAACTATTGTTAGACATAATTAGAACCCTCGCCAGATCCAGAAGGAGCGACATAAGTTCCATTAGGATTCGATATCTCTCTGGAATATATTTTAGCTTGTATCTATATATCTTTGTATTTAGTTTTCTAGCGTCTCCTTAAACCCCTCGTCCCACCTGCTTTTTCACCTGCCTCATGTGCAAATGATAACACATTTGTTACAAGTTGCAACACATGCATCTTTATCGAAAGTAAAAAATAGCCATGCAAGTGATGTTTTTTGGCATGTTTAACCTTACCCCTAGTAGTAGGTAGATGTGAAGGTAAAGTTCCAAATCGAGATTGAATCTGTGTAATGACTCGGCTAGTAATTTAGTGTATTTGAGCCATGTTCTCCTATTTAATGCTTCCCGTATGTTGGTTTGTTATTTTATAACTTACGGGGATAGTTAGTTTGGCTTCGGGAAGGTTTGAGATGGATTTTTGTGACACTTAGTCTCATTTTAGAAGTTTAAGTTGCTAGAGTTGACCAGGGTTTGACGTTTCCTTAGACGGTCTTGGATTGGTGATTTGATGGTTCCAATATGTTCGTATGGTATTTTGGACTTAAGCGTATGTTCGGATTTCAATTTGTAGTTTCATGAAATTTTTTTGATCTATTTGCCAAATATTGGTAATTTGAAGGTTTAGAGAGTCCATAGGTTTAACGGGGAGTTGACTTTGATAATATCAGGATCTGATTAGTATTTCGAGACTTTTAATAGGTTCATTTAGTAGAGTGAAGATTTTGTGGAAATTTTGGTTGCGATCCCGAATGTTTAAGTATAATATGGACGTGTTTGGTAAAGTTGGAATGTTTGAAACTTAAGAGAAGGATTTTGATCCTCAATTCTTGTTTTGATGTTATTTATGCTATTTGGATCCCTTGAATAGGTTTGAATTAGGTATAGGGACTTTCTGGTATGGTTGGACGGGGTCTGGGAGGACTCGGGTATTTCAGAATTTCTAGAGTATTTTGGTGTGTATTGGTAATTCTAGTTCTAGTATGTAATGACTGGGGCAGTCATTTTTGTATTTGAGCCTCATTCCCCTATTGGATGATTTTGGTATGTGCATTTATTGTTATGTTGCTTGCGGAGGTGCTCGTTTGGTTTCGAGAAGGTTTTTGATTTAATTGGAATACTTAGTTCCTAGTTTGGAAGTTTAAGGTTGAAGTATTGGTCAAGTTTGACTTTTATGTATTTGTTCTCGGATCGGAGTTTTGATAGTTCCATCATATCCGGATGGTTATTTTGGACTTAGGCATGTGGTCGTATTTGGATTCGGAGGTTTCTAGGTTGATTTAACTCTAATTGGCGAAAGTTAGATGTTTGAAGGTTTAGAAGTTCATAGGTTTGACACACAATTGACTTTGTGGTTATCAATGTCCTTTTAGGATTCCGAGTCTTGGAATAGGTTTTTATGGTGATTTATGACTTGTGTGTAACATTTAGGGTCATTCCGAGTTTTTTAGGAATGTTCGGCGTAAGTTTGGAATTCGAAAATTTGGATTAGTTCATTAACTTTGAATTAAGGTGTGATGTGTGATTTTAATGTTATTTTGTGTGATTTGAAGCCTCGAGTAAGCATGTGTTATATTTTGGGATTGGGTGGTGTGTTTAGACTGGTTCCCGAGAAGCTCGGATAAGTGTCATATCATTTAGGCCTTGGTGGGCATTTATGTTATGATGTTATCACACCTGCGAGGTCATAACCGCAGGTGCGAGTCTGCAAATGCAGATTGTCGGCTGTAGATGCAGAGATGGGAGGAAGACGCTTGGTCTGCAGATGCAAAGGACTTGCGCAAATGCGATGGCGCAGATGCGCATCCTTGAACACAAAATTGGGGTCGGAGGTGCGAAGTATTTGTCTGCAGAAGAGGAATCTTGGGACTTAAATGGATTCTCATTTGCGATGGTTTTCTGCATATGCGGTGTTGGAGAAGAAACTTATGGGCCGCGAAGCAAAAATGCTGGGCAGAATATATCTTGAACGAGGGTTTAATTTCATTTATCATATTTTGAGACTGAAGCTTGGATTTGGGCGATCTTTGAGGGGATTTTAAGTGTTTTTGACTCAGATTTGATTATTATTCATGATTCGAACCTTGACTTTAGCAATTGAATGATGAATCTAAGTGAAGAAATGGAGGATTTTAATAAAAACTTATCTAAAGTGTAAATTCGAGATTTGAACCCTGATTTGGAATCGGAATTGGATAAAACTTGTATGATCAGACTCGTATTGGAATGAGTGTTCAGAATTTGTGAGTTTTCTCGGGCTCCGAGGTGCGGGCTCGGGATTGACATTTTGGGTTTTGAATCTAGATCATAGATTTATTGTTTGGGGTTGTTTCTATAGCTTTTATTTATATTAAAAAGTTATTGGCTAGATTCGAGCCGTTTGAAGATTATGCACGCGGGAATGGATTTTTAGAGTATTGATTTGAATTGTTTGAGGTAAGTATCTTGTCTATCCTTTTTTGGGTAATACTCCTTTGGATTTAGCCTTAATTGTTATTTTGTTATATGTGAAAATCGACGTGTACATAAGGTGACGAGCGTGTACATGGGTGATATGTGTGGTTTATGATCGGATTTGACCTGAAGTTACTCTTATTGACTTGTTTTTATTGAGAAATCTTTGTGCTATGTGTATTTACTTTGAATGATTACTCTAGTTTACTTTTCCATGCTAGATATCATATTTTAGGAGTTTATTTCCTAAATTGGCCAAGTTGGACGTTTGTGAGATTGCTGCTAAATTGAATTAATATAGCGTTAAGTGTCATTACAAAAGGGATTCCTCATCGAACTAGGTTCTAAAGTAGATAGACTAATATTGCTTGCTAGGTTAGTGGCTGCTAAACAAGTAGAGGCATGGATGTCCAATAACGCTAAATTATTTACAATATTAATATTAGTACTTATAGCTCTAATAGTAGTAGTGTTGTTGGAATCTGATAGAATTAGGTCCTTCAATGATTCTAGAATTTGTAAGTAGACAACTGAGTAGCTGACGTTAGCCTGGTTGGATGCCTTCTTCGCTAGTTCGTGTGCCACTTGATTTCCCTCACGGTAGATGTGTTGGATTAGTGGATTCCCCAACTTCTTCATCCAGTACCTGCATTCAAAAATGATATTTTTATGAGGGATATAATTATCAGTATCCAGAAGCTCGATGATGTTTGCAACAACACTCTCAATTTCTAACTGCATCAAATTATGCTCCATCGCTAATTGCAGGCCGTATTTAAGGGCCTGAAGCTCCATAGAAAGAGAAGTGGTGCCAAAGGAAACTTTACTAAATCCAAGTATCCATTCTCCCTGAGAGTTTGTGAATATTCCTCCAATACCACCTTTTCTATTCATATTGAGATAGGCACCATTAATATTCAGCTTAATAAAGTTAGCAGGGGGATGTCAACGTATATCAAGGGTATAGGGGGTTGAGAGGGCATAAGGAGGGTCGATGGCACAATGTTTGTATTCTAAAGCTCGTGCATAGACTGGATTACTGGAGAAAAATTCATGTTCATACTCCGAGAGAAACTCCTCCTTCCCTCTAAAAATCCCTATTCATACTCCTTCACTAAATCCATTTTCAACAAATCACCATGACCACCGTCCATTTACTGCATGATAGCAAAACCAGCTGCCCGACCAACCAAATCCCTCCAAAACCTCCTGATATTTACACACCAAACTCTTTGTTATCCACTCCCTCCTTTAAGGAAAATTCTTATCCCAAGAAGTGGAAGAATACAATCTAGTATCCCTACACACAAACTTACCAATGTCACCCCCACAAGCAGTAATTGTACAACCAGTTAGGAATCCTAATAAACACAACACTCCATTCGAAGACAATATCGAACCCCCACGAGACCTCCTACTGATGAATCTATAACAATAGATTCCCCGTCAACCTTAGATCTACAAAAACTAAAATGCATTAACCTTACTGAAGAAGATACAAACAGAATGTATTCCCCATGGAAGTATTCTCTCATAATCAAGCTCCTAGGAAAAAGAGTACTTCATCAGTACCTAAAATCCAAAATCTTAGAGTTATGGAAACCAACCGAACAATTTTCACTAATTGATCTAGGATCAGATTATTTTATCAAATTCACAAAAGAAGAAAATATGACTAAGGTTTTGCAAAACGGCCCTTGGTTCATAAATGACTACTACTTATCGGTGTGACATTGGAAGCCCAATTTCGTGGCTTGTAAAGAAATCCAAATTCACTCTGTTGTCTGGGTAATACTACCTCAGCTACCTACAGAATTTTATGATGCCATCATCCTAAGCAAGATTGGAAACACTATTGTAAAATTGCTCAGAGTAGATGCATGCACCGGCTCCACCCTGAGAGGTAGATATGCACAACTATGTGTGGAGGTGTCACTCGACCAACCAGTCCAATCAACCATCCTAATAGGTACACACATGCAATAACTAATTTATGAAGGAGAAAACTACCTCTGCAAATTTTATGGAAGCCTGGGCCACACAGGACAATCATGCACCCACAAAATTCAGGAACCCTCTACCCAGGTGAAAGAAGGACCTTGGGACATCACCTCAACATCGCACTCACATGATCAATGGAAAACTGTATCCTTCACAATAAGGAAAGGAGTAACTAGGCAGAAGGCTAAATAACAAGGTCCTTTTTCAGAGGAATCAAACCGCCAAGGACAGGTATCAATGCCAAATTTTTTGATGCTGCTACAGGTAAGTACCTCAACACCTAAAAGTTTGTTTATAAATAAAAGTCTTTGGCGAATTCTATTACTTATCCCATCTAAAACCATGAAGCAAACCTCCAAGCCTCTAGTAGCCCCAAAAATCCCCTAAATAATTGTGATAGTAATGTAAGTAAAAACCCATAGGTATGATATTAATAATGTAAAGACCCGTAAAATTTTATGGCTAAAAATAATGCCCAAATAGGTCCCCGTGTTGTTATAACTGTAGAAATTCTTAAAACGGACCCTTTTTGAGTAAAAAGTACCCCAGGACTTAAAAGATAAAAATTTTCAGAGTTGCGTTGTTATGCGACGCACTATGCGATTGCATGACAGGTATGCGGACTGCATAGTGGTCGCATACATGGACAGTTTGCTGTCCAATTTGAGGACAGGTATGCGGCCCAAGATGCGATCACATTTTGAGAATGCGAATCTCATAGTTATTGCATTCTTGCACCTCCATTTTTGTGGAGGAGGTTATGCGACGCACTATGCGATCACATAACAGGTATGCGGATCACATATTGGTCGCATACATAGGCAGTCCGGTTACTTTTTGGCCATTTATAAGACAGGAATGCGGACCACATAGCAGGAATGAGATCGCATTCCTGACCGCATTTCTGCTTCGGAACTTTTAAATTTCTAATTTTTATACCCGACCCCCAATTCATTAAAACACTTACCCCCTTCCATTTTAACGATTTTCTTAACAAAATAGAGAGAGGGAAGAGAGAGTTCTTGAGAGAGAAGGTTCCATCTTTACCCAAAAATTGATTTTTCATTATCACTCAGGCCTGGAAGTTATTGAGTAATTGTCATTTTCTTCACTCTAAGAGGTGAGTCCCACCCCATTTCCTTTTAATTCTTAGGTTTTGGCTAAAAAGGGTAGAACACATAAATTGATTCTTGGAGATAAAAGCTTATACCTTGCATGCATGTAAGTTAAACTCCCTAATCTAGTAAAGGGAAACGAGTTTGGGTAATTATTCACAAAAAAAGGGTTAGCTAATCTAAAGGACCACATAGTATTTGATAAAATTCCCAAATGAGTTCAAGGTTCCTAATTCTAAGTTTGAATATGTCACATTGTAAACTAGATTGAAGACGTTAGACGTTGGCAGATCTGGTGAGCCCCATTTCCTCTCGGGGTCGTGTGTGGACTATATCATTCTCTTTTGCTTATGTTGTAAAAGGTATAGCCGGGGTCTTGCTACCAGAAAGTCTATGTAAACTCCTAGTACTCTTAGAGGCTCCGTAGACACGAGGTGGGTTGTATATATGTATGTATATTTTGGGCGGCAGTCGTATTCACTCGTGATCGTGGATCGCATTGGAAAAATTGTTTTTAACTTGTATGTTTTGGGATTATCAACTGCTAAAATGTTAATGAAGAAATGAACTTAATTTGTAAACCCATGCTCAATCTTTAATTTGCTACTTCCTACAGAATATTGTATCTTATGAACACGGGGTAATGCGTTGCGTAGGAAAGGCAATCCAGGTCCGCTTAACCGGGCTCATCCGGTTAGGCGCCGGTCTCGTCCCTCGGTTTTGGGGCGTGAAAAATTTGGTATCGGAGCCTCAGGTTTTAAAAGTTTCCTAGGATGTCTCGCAGCCTGTCTAGTAGAGTCCTTCTTATCGGTGTGTTGTCGACCACATCTATAATTTGGGGGCTGCATAGACATTTAGGAAAAATACCTTTTATTTTTATTCTGTATCGTGCGATGTGGTGGAAGGTGAGGTTGTCTATCTCTAACTTGTGCATTGTTCCAATTTTCAGTAAATGGCACCCAAGAAGAGAGCCCGACTCGACCTAGAGGCCAATGCCACCCCAGGAGTGGTCGTAAATTCCTTATCTGATGGTTCAGGTGAGAATGATTCCCCGACCCTGAATCTACCTGACTCTTCCATCCCAGGGAAGGCTATTCCTATTCCTGCTCCAGCGGAGAGTGCTACAGTCCCTCCCGTTGATGTTCCTCATCCTTCCTCAGTGCCAGCTTCCGGTCCCGGTATTTCTGATGGGGACCTCAGGGGAGCTATTCAAATGTTGAGTCAGCTAGTAGCCTCCCAGGCTCAAAGATCAAGTGTTGCCCCTGCGTCCTCTAGTGAGCAAGGGGATTCTTCAGGTTCCAGAGTCAACCAGTTTCTACGGTTAGCCCCTCCAAATTTCACAGGCATCAACCTAGAGGCTGATCCTCAGGAGTTCATTGATAAGATGTGCAAGACCCTCCGAGTTACGAGGGCTACTGAGACAGAGGGGGTTGAGTTTTTTTTCCTATCTCTGAAGGGAGCGGCATATTCGTGGTTCAAGATGTGGGAGAGTTCCCGTGGAGAGGGGAGCCCTCCGGCAAGGTGAGAGGAGTTTGTGGATGCCTTTATGGGTCATTTCTTGCCTGCCGAGATTGTGCTACAGAGTTTGAGGCCCTTAAGCAGGACAACCTAAGTGTGTGGGAGTGTTATATGGAGTTCGTGCGCTTGTCCAAATATGCTGTTCACATGGTGTCTTCTATGGAGGCTAGGGTTCGTCGGTTTGTTCAAGGCCTTGGTCCCTTGGTTATTAATGAAGCTAATACAGCTGCTTTGTATTCAGATATGAACTACGAGAAGATTGTGGGATTTGCCCAGGCTACGGAGGCTCAGAAATTAAAGATAAGAATAGAGAGGGAGAGTAGTAGTAGTAGGGCCCGGTCAGCGGGCAACCCTGGGAGTTCAGTTGGAGGAGGGAGATCAGCCCTTGGGAGAGGGTCATCAGGGCCATCTCAGTTCTATGCTCAGTCCTCAGCCAGTGTGCCGCCATCAGGGCACAGTTATCAGTAGGGAGGTCGCATTGGACCAGGTTCAGACAGCAGGAGGTTCCATCAGTCGAGTCATTCAGGTGGGAGGTTCCAGTAGCAACGGAGGGCCCCATGCCCTAAGTGCGGGAGGTTTCATTCTAAGCCTTGTTACTTGGACATACCGGTATGCTATAGGTGTGGAGTGAGAGGCCATGTTCAACGAGACTATCATGCACCCCGTCAGGGCACGGGTGGGGGCACTACTCAGCCATCCAGTTCTTCAGCTGCTACATCTTGAACACGCCCTTCGGCCCGCGACCCTCCAGATCCAGCAGGGCGCGATACAACTAGGGGTGGAGCACGGGGTCAAGGGGGACCCAGTCGGTTCTATGCTTTGAGTTGTCGCCAGAGTGCGGAGGCTTCTCCAGATGTTGTCACAGGTATTCTGACTGTTCAGTCATATGATGTTTATACTCTTATTGGTCCCGGGTCTTCTTTGTCATATGTTACTCCATTTATTGCTTCAAGTTTTGGGATAGAACCCGAACAACTTCATGAGCCGTTCTCTGTGTCGACTCCGGTTGGTGATTCTATTACGGCCGCGTGAGTCTATCGGAATTGTGTTGTCACGGTGTGTGGTCGGGATACCACGGCCGATCCTATTGAGTTAGAAATGGTAGATTTTGATGTAATTATGGGGATGGATTGGCTCTACTCATGCTTTGCTAAACTCGATTGCCGAACCAGAATTATGAGGCTCGAGTTTCCTAATGAACCAGTTATCGAGTGCGAGGGGAATAATGTTATGCCAAGAGGTAGGCTTATTTCCTACCTTAAGGCCTCAAGAATGATCAGAAAAGGTACATCTACCATTTGGTCTGGGTTGCGGACACCACTTTAGAGGTGCCTGATCCCGAATCTGTGCCTGTTGTGAATGAGTATCTAGAAGAATTTCCGGATAGCTTCCTGGAGTTCCGCCAGATAGAGAGATTGAATTCGAGATTGATGTATTGCCAGATACGCAACCAATATCTATTCCACACTACAAGATGGCGCCAGCGGAACTGAGAGAGTTGAAAGAACAATTGAAAGATCTATTGGAAAAGGGTTTCATTCGGCCAAGTGTGTCGCCTTGGGGCGCACAGGTTTTTTTTGTCAGGAAGAAGGATGGATCGCTCCTAATGTGTATTGATTATCGGCAGCTCAACAAGGTCACTATCAAAAAAAATATCCATTGCCTCGGATAGATGATTTGTTCGACCAGTTGCAAGGTGCTAAGTTCTTCTCAAAGATTGATTTGCGGTCCGGGTATCACCAGTTAAAGATCAAGGAGCAGGATGTTCCTAAGACTGCCTTCAGGACTCGATATGGGCACTTTGAAATTATGGTAATGTCTTTTTGGCTAACCAACACCCCATCAACTTTTATGGATCTTATGAATCGGGTTTCAAACCGTTTCTTGACTCTTTTGTGATTGTCTTCATTGAAGATATCCTTGTTTATTCGCGAAGTCAGGAAGATCATGCTACTCACCTCCGGGCAGTTCTGCAGACTCTTCATCAGCTCCAGTTGTGTGCAAAGTTTTCAAAATATGAATTTTGGCTAGAATAAGTCACCTTTTTGGGCCATGTTGTTTCCAGGGAACGGATTCGGGTTGATCCCCAAAAGATTGCAGCAGTAAAGGATTGGCCTAGGCCAAAGACCCCGATAGAGATTCGCAGTTTCTTGGGTTTGGCTGGATATTATCGGAGGTTCGTGGAGGGATTCTCTACCCTCGCCTCCCCATTGACTAAGCTGACGCAAAAAGCGGTTAAGTTTCTATGGTCCGATGCTTGTGAAAAGAGTTTTCAAGAATTGAAATCAAGATTGACTTCTGCGCCAGTGTTGACCTTGCGAGAAGGTTCAGAAGGGTTTGTGGTGTATTGTGATGCTTCAAGAGTTCGTTTGGGGTGTGTATTGATGCAATGTGGTAAGGTAATAGCGTATGCTTCAAGACAACTCAAAAATCGCGAGAAGAATTACCCGACGCATGATTTGGAGCTCGCGACAGTTGTGTTTGCATTGAAGATCTGGAGACATTATCTTTATGGGGTCCATGTGAACGTGTTCATAGACCACATGAGTCTTCAGTATTTATTCATACAGAAGGAGTTGAACTTAAGGCAGCGGAGGTGGTTAGAATTTCTCAAGGATTATGATATGAATATTTTGTACCATCCAAGAAAGGCGAATATGGTAGCCGACGCTCTTAGTTGGAAATCCATGGGTAGCTTGGCTCATTTAGAAGCAGGTCAGAGGCCTTTGGCTTGGGAGGTTTATCAGTTGGCCAGTCTGGGGGTATGTCTTTCGGCCTCAGATGATGGGAATGTCGTGGTGCGTAACAGAGCGGAGTCTTCGCTTGTAGCGGAATTCAAGGGAAAGCAATTCATGGATCCAACTTTGGCACAGTTGAGAGAAGCAATTCTGAATCACAAGACTACAACATTTTTACTCGGCAATGATGATGGTGTTTTGCGGTGCCAAGGGAGGCTATGTGTTCCGGACGTGGATGATCTTCGGGAAAGGGTAATGGTAGAGGCTCACAATTCTAGGTATTCAATACACCCAGGTTCTACGAAGATGTATCATGATCTCAAAGAGACTTATTGGTGGAATGGTATGAAGAGGGGTGTGGCTGACTTTGTGGCTAGGTGTCCGAATGTTAGCAAGTGAAGGCCGAGCATCAGAGGCTCGGTAGGTTGACGCAACTTATGGAAATACCAATGTGGAAATGGGAGATGATCAATATGGACTTTGTGGTAGGGTTACCCTGCACTCAGTGCAAGTTCGACTCAATTTGGGTAATAGTGGATCGACTCATGAAATCAACTCACTTCTTGCCAGTCAAGTCCATCGATACTGCAGAACAGTACGCTCAGTTGTATATCAAGGAAATAGTCAGACTCCATGGCACTCCAGTTTCTATTATCTCGGATCGAGGAAACCCAATTCACAACTAACTTTTGGAGGAAATTTCAGCAAGGTTTGGCTACTCAAATAAATCTCAGCACAGCTTTCCACTTGCAGACGGACAGTCAAGCGGAACGGACTATTCAAATGCTTGAAGATATGTTACGAGCTTGCGTTTTAGATTTCAAGGGTAGCTGGGACGATCACTTGCCGCTTATAGAGTTTTCTTACAATAACATCTTCCACGCTAGTATTTAGATGGCCCCATTTGAGGAATTGTACGGAAGAAGGTGTAGGTTTTCAATTGGATGGTTCGAAGTTGGTGAAGCAGAATTGCTAGGGCCGGATCTCATGCAGCAGACTATGGAAAAGGTTAGAGTTATTCAGGAGAGGATGAAAACTGTTCAGAGTCGCCAGAAATCCTATGCGGACGTTCGTCGTAGGGATTTGGAGTTTCAAGTAGATGATTGGGTGTTCTTGAAGATATCTCCCATGAAGGGAGTAATGCGGTTTGGGAAGAAAGGAAAATTGAGCCCTAGGTATGTCGGGCCGTATCAGATTGCTCAAAGGATAGGACAGGTGGCTTATAGACTGGAATTGCCCCCTGAAATGTCATTAGTGCACCCGATGTTTCATATGTCCATGTTGAAGAAGGTGATTGGGGATCCATCCGCCATTGTGCCAGTTGAGACGGTTGAATTAATGAAGGATTTTCATATGAAGAGGTTCTAGTTGCTATTCTTGATAGGCAAGTCCGTAGATTGAGGAACGAAGAGATTGCTTCTGTTAAAGTGTTATGGCAAAGTCGGCAAGTCGAGGAAGCCACATGGGAAGCGGAAAATGAAATGAAAGAGGAATATCCCCATTTGTTTGAATAAGTCTGGTAATGGTTTGAAAATTGCATTCCTAAGAAATTATATGTTGTGTCAAATTTTGTGCAAAAGCACCCCATTTTCCCCCTCCCTAATCGCCCTACTATTGTAACTTCTCAAGTTGTGCCATATTTGTGTATGTTGTGATAATTCGGGTAATGTGCAACTCCTCTAAGTAAGATAAATTATGTGCAATTCATGTGATAGTTAAATGATATGCAAGTTTGTAGTGTTAACTGAAATAGGTATAGCATGTTGAAGTAATTGAATTGCATACGACTTGTTGAGGTAACCCAATTATATGCGAGTTGATGGAGTGACTGGTAATGATTTGAATTGGTTAAACATGTGTTTCGGGGGCTCTCTGACAGGTGGATAGGCCTATATTCAAAGGAAACTCTGGCGAAATTTCCAGAAATTATTGGAGTTAGTGAAAATTTGGGGGTTAGTTTATTTTGTGTTTTTGCTACTCTACTGATTCCCCCATCCTCATTTGAGGACGAATGATTTTAAGTGGGGGAGAATGTAAAGATCCGTAAAATTTCATGGCTAAAAATAATGCCCAAATAGGTCCCCGTGTTGTTATAACTGTAGAAATTCTTAAAATGGACCCTTTTTGAGTAAAAAGTACCCCGGGACTTAAAAGATAAAATTTTCCAGAGTTGCTCAGTTATGCGACGCACTATGCGATCGCATAACAGGTATGCGGACCGCATAGTGGTCGCACACATGGACAGTCTACTGTCCAATTTGAAGACACCTATGCGGCCCAAGATGCGATCACATTTTGAGAATGCAGACCGCATAACTGTCACATTCTTGCACCTCCATTTTTGCGGAAGAGGTTATGCAACACACTATGTGATCGCATAACAGGTATGCGAATCGCATAGTGGTCGCATACCTGGGAAGTTTGGTTTCTTTTTGGCCCATTCGAGGGCCATTTATGCGACAGAAATGCGGACCGCATAGCAGGAATGCGATCACATTCCTGACCGCATTTCTGCTTTGGGACTTTTATTCTAATTTTTATACCTGACCCCCAGTTCATTAAAACACTTACCCCCTTCCATTTTAACGATTTTCTTAACAAAATAGAGAGAGGGAAGAGAGAGTTCTTGAGAGAGAAGGTTCCATCTTCACCCAAAAATTGATTCTTCATTATCACTCGGGCCTGGAAGTTATTGAGTAATTGTCATCTTCTTCACTCTAAGAGGTGAGTCCCCACCCAATTTCCTTTTAATTCTCAGGTTTTGGCTAAAAAGGGTAGAACACATAAATTGATTCTTGGAGATAAAAGCCAATACCTTGCATGCATGTAAGTTAAACTCCCTAATCTAGTAAAGGGAAACGAGTTTGGGTAATTATTCACAAAAAAAGAGTTAGTTAATCTAAAGGACCACATAGTATTTGATAAAATTCCCAAATGAGTTCAAGGTTCCTAATTCTAAGTTTGAATATGTCACATTGTAAACTAGATTGAAGACGTTAGAAGGTCCGGTTATTTGGTATAGAAATTAAAGGGGAAATTCCAACTCGAGGTATGTATGGCTAACTTTAATCTTCGTAGAGTCACCTTGTTGGTGTCCGAGCATTCGATATGAGTTTCTAGCTTATGCATATGTGAATCGATTGTTCTAATGTGTTGAGGCAAGATTCAGTTCTCTGATTGTCCTAGTTGATTTCCATGCCACCATGCTATATGAGATTGTGAAAAGGTGATTATTTGTGTTCATTCTATTATGTGCAAAGCTCTCTAAATGTTGAATACATCGGTATGAGAGGATGTGCTGCAAAACAAAAGAAATGATAACGAATCAAATTGTTGAATGTATCTAAGTGCTAAATGTTGTGAAGTAAATAATGGAAAAGAAACGGGGATAAACTAATTGAGCTATATGTTGATGGTATGCCGTATATGACTCACCGTTTGGTATAGATTACTATGGCCTTGGTTTCACATGGTTATTTAGTTGTTACGAATGTATATTCCTGATGATGAAAATCTTTGTGATTGAATTGATTGGTTGATGTTGCTATCAAATGTAATTGTACTGTGGGATCGGGCTGCATGCCGCAACAGAATTGTAAGGTGAGATCGGGTTGCACGCCGCAACAGAATTGTAAGGCGGGATCGGGTTGCACGCCGCAATAGAATTGTAAGGTGGGATCGGGTTGCACGCTGCAACAGAATTGTAAGGTGGTATCGGGTTGCTCGCTGCAACAGAAGTAATAAGGGTGTAATGTGATTGTGAGACGGGATCGGGTTGCACGCCTTAACAGAAGAAATAAGGGTGGAATATGATTGTAAGGTGGGATCGGGTTGCGCGCCGCAACATGGGAACAATTTAAATAAGGAAATGTGAAAACCTCATTTGTGATTCTCTATATCTCTGTGCAATATTTGTTTGGGTTTATTTAACTGCCTCTTATATGTGTATTGCTTGATTTTACATAGAGTAAAGTTTGTCAGTACATACTAGTAATATTCAATGGTACTAACGTCCCTTTTGCCGGGGCGCTACATCTTTTATATGGATGTAGGTGGTTCTATAGCAGGCAGCTCGGTCTGATGCCAGTGGTGCCTCCTCTTCATCTCTTCAGCAGATCTGGAGAGCCCCATTTCCTCTCGGGGTCGTCTGTGGACTATATCGTACTCTTTTTCTTATTTGTAAAAGGCATAGTCGGGTCCTTGTTACCGGCAAGTCTATGTAAATTCCTAGTACTCTTAGAGGCTCCGTAGACACGAGGTGGGTTGTATATATGTATGTATATTTTGGGCGGAAGTCGTATTCACTCGTGATCGTGGATCACATTGGAAATGTTGTATGTGACTTGTATGTTTTGGGATTATCAACTGCTAAAATGTTAATGAAGAAATGAACTTAAGTTGTAAACCCATGCTCAATCTTTAATTTGCTACTTCCTACAGAATACTGTATCTTATGAACATGGAGTAATGCGTTGGGTAGGAAAGGCAATCCATGTCCGCTTGACCGGGCTCATCCAGTTAGGTGCCGGTCTCGTCTCTAGATTTTGGGGCATGACAAATAAGTCCATCCTTGCAAATAATAAATTCTCTTCTACTGTTCATATCTTAATGATTCTAGCAACTCTGATGGTATGGAGCTTGAAACCAACAGTAACACCATGACAACCCCTACAATGCACACTTCGTTAGACTCGAGAAACCCTATAAAGGTAGCCACTAACACTTTGGCACATGGCGAAACCAAGACCATCCTTACTACTAACCCTAGTTCTTTAGCCGACCTTTTCATAATAAAATCACAAGGAGGAAATCATTTTCCCCTCCTAAGCGTGAAAACATTGTGCTGGCAACGTCTAATGAGGCCATACACTTGGCACAACCTTTCACCAAGTGGACATGCATACTAATCCACCAATCCCCTCTAATCCTTCCTCACAAGCTATCACGCCAGCCATGCATAACATATCTCAATCCAAAGATTTGCAATCATTAAATTTCCTGCACATCTCCAACTCTTCGAATTCCCACTCTACTACTACAAATCACAACCATGCCTATCACTCATTGTCTCAAACACTGCAGAAAACACAATTCTCTCCACTTCGACAAACAACTTCCCAACACATACTGAGGAGAATGGCGAACCCACAACCTTTACAACCCCCACACCCACCTCCTACATTTTACATAACTCAACCTCTCACACCAACCATCCTCCTGGATAGAACAAGGACTACTAGGTCAAGAAATGTTTCTGTCCATAAGGAAACCTTGATAATCCTCCAAGACCCACAAGTCCTAGATCAACTCATAATGGAGGGTATGAATCTAGCCATGTCCAACTACGTGAACCATCTTTGGCTAGCGAACATCCTAGATCCTATTGCTCCAGCATTGGCACCTGCACTAATGCACAACATTGAAGGCTTCTTAGCATCCACCAACCAGTAGAGTGATCAGGTCCTCTACTAGTTCCCACAGAACTACGTGCTAGAAAAACGAGTAAAGAGACAAGGATTTTTACGTGGAAAAATCCCACTCAAGGGGACAAAAACCACGACCTACACTTGTAGGATTTCAACTTTACTAACTTGTAATCTAAACTATTACGAGCCACTTTGTAATGACTTTCTTACAAAGACTTCAATACTCTAACTTGTAATACTTCTTACAAGCCACTTTGTCACAACCTAGTTACAAAGACTTTGACTCATGACTAGCTTTAGTCACACACAAGTTTGGAAGATGAAAGATTAAAAGGTTCCTAACTAGTTGCTTCTACAAAGCTTAGTAGGATACAATGAAAAATAAGATACAAGATTACAACTCAACTAAGGACATTAACATTACTTGATAACCACGTGTGAGGTCTTAGTGGAGTTGTCTTCTTGCTATTGAAGCCCTTGAGTCTTTAATGCTTGAGAGCACTTAATGCTTGAATATTCTAAGTAATTTCTCAAATGAGTATGTTGTTCTTCTTGCTTCAAGATATTACCAAACATTGCACATTCCAAGAAGGATCTCCAAAATCTTGAAGGTACACGGCTCAACCACTAGGAAGTGACTGTTGCACTGTTGCTACACTGTAACGTGAACAGTAGCAGACAACCACCTTTTCTTTCATAGTTTTTTACAGCTGTCAAGTTGTTCTGTACTTTATTCTGTGAGTCTGCTAAGGGATCATGTCCCTTAGTTGGTCCGTCCTTATTCAGCACTGTATGATCCGGAATTCCTGGAAGCATAGACAGCTTGTGATGCTATATACGTTAGGTCCTCAAACTGGTCCTTCACATAAAAATTTGTTAAAACATCAAAACAGAATACAACTCATCAATTTACCCCTTTTTGATGATGAAAAACTTTTATAATAGGGAGGTAAATATGATAGAGTAGCACATGCGTGACCAGGTTTCCAGCAAGTTCCCCCTATCAATATGCTTCCCCCTTAGGCTGTGCTTCTCCCTTAAACATTACACAACCAGGTTAGAGTTTCCAATTATTCCCCTTAGCTTCTCCCTTTTGGCATCATAAAAAGTCAGATCCAGGCAAGAAAAATCAAGAAAGTCCATTAAAGTTAACTCATGCCCCTTATGTGCACACAATCATGATTGAAGACAGAATAAAAGTTAGTAAGGCAACAAATAGAACACAAAAGGATTGATTTCATTTATAGCAGAAGCAGAAAGACATTTGTAGAAGACTCTGCTCGAAAGCAGAAGACTTCATTTGGATTTTTCAAAGTAGGAGCAGTCACATGTTATCCAATCCCAGAAAAACAAAAAGAAACAACATTCATCACAACCAGCCACATAAAGAGGAATCCTAGGGAGCACTAGAGAAGGACGGCATAGAGGTAGAGGCAGTGAGAGTGCGGAGGACTAGGTCCATACGAGCATTTTCTAAGGACTGTTCCTGAAAAAGCCTTTCCTTCAGATGCTCAACCTGACGTTTCAATTCTGCATTCTCCATGGTCAAGCGGGACACTTCTACATCAGTGGAACTCGAAGAACCAGGTCCCCTATTAGACTGGCCTGACACTTCCAGAAGAGCTATTTGAGCTTTCAGCCTCCTGATCGTGTCCTGGGCAGCATTCAGTGTAGTGATCATCTGAGAGATTGTAGAATTACTTCCCCCTGCCTTCTCAATGCATTCACACTCCTCAAGTGTGATCGTGGTGAAGCTCTGTTTGCGGGTTCCAACCTGAGGACTACTGAGGGCTACTTGGAAGTACTTGAAGATCCTGGTCAGTAAGAAGCCATAGGGAAGACCATGATTACCATTCTTTAGGGAGACAACTTTGGTCATGTGATTGATCATTAGAGCTGGTAGGTTGACTGGAGTGAAGTTGTCAAGTGCCTCCATAAGAATAAGGTCAGCCTTGGATGCAACAGATTGTCTTTCTGCCCCGGGGAGAAGAAATTTGTTTACCAACTCAAAGAGAAGTTGGTAGACAGGCAGCATAGCCTTCTTATGTACCCGGTCCCCTTGCTGAACTGACCCAGGCTTGACAATAACTTTCTGAAAGGTGTTGCTGCAGGCATCCTTATTTGGATCGACTGAAGACAAACCCTCTGATGGAACCCCTAGGATTATTCCCAGCAGAGCATCCACGATATCCACCCCTTCTACCAACACACATACATGACACTCAGCAGGGGAGAAGAAGGTACCATAGAACTCTCTCGCAGCATCCTCATAACATTTGGCCCGACTAACATTCAAGAGATGGTCCCATTTTTGAAACTCAAGCATATCCATGAGTTGACTCATGCCTGGCATGTCAAGGATGTCAGGTTCAATGGTGCACCCCAGCAGCATTGCTTGTAGCTTAACATATTCCTTCCACGTAGCATCCTGCACAGAACCAAACCAAGTTCCCTTGCTGGTTCTGCTTCTTCTTCTCGCTTACGTTTACCTGACCCTTTGGCTGATATTTCCTTCGAACTGGCAGATTTATGTCCACTAACCTCTCCAACATCTTTCTTCTTCACTTTCTCCTTAATCGTCGAGGGTGATGGCTTTACACTCTTCTTAGCCACAACCTTTTTCCTTTTTACTAAGGAACTAGGTTCCTCAGCAGGTTCCTCTTCAACCTCCACCACTGGAATATGTTTGTCCACTACAAACTGACCATCATTTACTAGACGCCTCCTTTTAGGCTTGTTACACTTCTTGATTTTTTCAAGAGCCTGATCCACAGCCTCTTTCTTCTGGAGTCTAGTAAAGGGACACTTCATAGAGGGAGCGGAAATATTGACCCCATGACGCACTTTAAATCATGCACTGAGCACCATATCATCTTCATCATCATCATCCACAGGAGCATAGAGAGGGGGAATAGACTCGAGAGGAGGAGTGTAGAATATTTGCTCTTTTGGAGACTGAGAGGATGGTGAACTAGGTCCCTCACTATTTTTTGAGGGTGGAGTCGCATGCTGAGTGGAATCGAAAGGGACCATGGTGCCAGCATCCTCAGGAGCAGACAGAGAGGCTCCTTGAGTCTCAGGAGGAGTGCAAGGATTTTCAGGAGTTTTTTTCGGAAGATAGGACAATGATGTTTTCTGCTGCCTCTTTGTCAGCAGATTCCATGGGGGTTTGAGATATGAGAGAAGAGGGGTCAATATACTGACTCGGAATCTCCTCTGAGGCTTCAGAGATGGGAGAGGTTTCAGGGATGAGTAGCTCAGATAGTGGTACAGAGGGAGATGGAGGTGGAGTGGCAATTGTAGGGGTTGGTTTTTTTTGGCGAGGATGGAGATGGTTCCGATTAGGGAGAAGAAGCTTTAGGGACTAAGGTTTCCTGAGATGATTCTGGTACTAGGGGAGCAGAGAGGGTTTCCTGAGATGGCTTAGGAGCAGAGAGGGTTTCCTTGGATGATGAAGAAAATTGGCCCTCATCAGGGGTGATGTTGAGGTCGGTAGAAATGGAGGAGGGGATGATTTCCTCTTGAGACTCCATTGTTAATCACAATGAGCAAGGAGGGAAAGAAGTGGGTTAGAAGGAAGCTTTTGGGTTTAGAGAAGAGGGAGTGAGTGAAATGGTGAGAAGTGAGGAGGTATGTAGAGAGAGGGAGAAGGGAAACTGGCCTAAGTGATGGTCTGAAGAGTTGGAAAATGTGTAAGGGTGTCGAAAGGTGGAAGGACCGAAGTGATTGATATGTCTATGAAAAGGTGGAGAGAGGTAGAGAATAGTGGAAGAAGTAATTAATGCAGTTACTTTTCGAGAAAGAGGGAGAGAAAACATATAACTACTAACCTGGCATATAGGAACCAAGTCCCATACATGTTTTATTTTGAAAAGAGAAACCTCAGTCCTTCCATGGTCTACAGTGCCACTTCATTAAATTCTGTAATCACCATGCGTGTCTACCTGCAACGGTATTGAAGTGAGTTAGACTTTATTAGGAAAACACCTTAGCCTCTTAACCTGAGTAAGACATTTAAAGCCATAGGAGAACCAGGTTCCTCATTGGGTCTCAGCATGCCCAGAGCCAGTCTGTTCTTCTCAAAGTGTTCTCTTCCAAGTGCTTTGGTGAAGATGTCTGCAATTTGATCTTCTGTGCAACAGAACCTCATGCTGATATGACCCTTTTCAACATTGTCTCTGAGAAAGTGATGTCTCACATCAATGTGCTTGGTTCTTTTGTGTTGAACAAGATTTTTTGCCATATTGAGTGCACTTGTGTTGTCACATAGGAGTGGAATGCTGTCAATGAAAACACCAAAATCCTCCAATTGTTGTTTGATCCATAGCAGTTGAGCACAGCAGGAGGCAGCTGCAACATATTTAGCTTCAGTTGTGGATAATGCCACCGAGTTCTACTTTCTTGTGCCCCATGATATTAAGCATGAACCAAGAAAATGAGCTATCCCTGAAGTGCTTTTCCTATCTACCAGATAACCTGCATAGTCAGCGTCAGCATAACCAATAAGATTAAAATTGTCACCTGAAGGATAGTAAAGGACCAGGTCCTGTGTGCCTTTGAGGTAGCGCAGGATCCTCTTAGCTGCTTTCAGATGTGACTCCTTGGGATTAGATTGAAATCTTGCACATAGTCCTACACTGAAGACTATATCTGGTCTGCTAGCTGTGAGGTAAAGAAGTGAACCAATGATCCCTCTATACATGGTTTGATTCACAGGAGTGCCAGCATCATCCATGTCAAGTTTGGTAGCCACTGCAATGGGTGTGTCAATCACCTTAGAATCCTCCATGTCAAACCTTTTGAGCAGTTCCTTGATGTATTTCTGCTGGCTGATGCAAGTACCATTGATAGACTGTTTGACTTGGAGACCCAGAAAGAAGTTCAGGTCCCCCATCATGATCATCTCGAACTCACTTCCCATTAGTGTTGCAAACTCCTTGCACAAGGAATCTGCAGTGGCTCTAAAGATAATATCATCGACATAGACCTAGACAATGAGAAGGTTCCTTCCTCGCTTTTCAGGAAGAGAGTGTTGTCTATATTTCCTCTTGTGAACCCATTGTCTAGAAGGAACTTTGACAACCGCTCATACCAAGATCTGGGAGCTTGCTTCAATCCATACAAGGCATTGTCGAGTTTGAATACATGTTCTGGGTGGATATGATTTTCAACCCACGGGGTTGCTTGACATACACTTCTTCCTTGAGATAACCATTCAAGAATGCGTTTTTCACAGCCATTTGGAACAAGGTGACATATGAGATGCAAAGGCTATAAGAATTCGAATGGCTTCCATACGAGCAACTGGAGCGAAGGTTTCATCATAATCAATCCCTTCTTCTTGATTATAGCCTTGGATTACCAGCCTTGCTTTGTTCCTGGTTGTTTTCCCGTTTTCATCCAGCTTGTTCCTGAACACCCGCCTGCTCCCTATGATGGTTTTGTTTGAGGGACGAGGTACCAGATGCCACACTTTTTTTCTCTCAAATTGATGAAGTTTTTCTTGCATAGCCACGATCCAATCAGCATCCTTTAGGGCTTCCTTGATATTCTCGGGTTCAATTTGGGACAAGAAGGCTGAGAAAGCTAGGGAGTTTCTAGTTTTTGATCTGGTTTGAATTCCGGAATCAAGAGGGGTAATTATGTTATCAAGAGGGTGAGAGCTTTTATGTTTCCAGTTTGGAACTTGAGACTGATTAGTGGAAGTGGACATGAACGCTCTCCTCCACACATTGAGTCCTTTTGTTATACACTTTGTATGCCTTTCTTTGAGAGGAATAGCCCAGAAAAATTCCTTCATGACTCTTGGCAACGAACTTTCCAAGCTGATCCTTCCCGTTATTTAGAACATAACATTTGCAGTCAAAATCCCTTAGATGGGTCACCTTGGGCTTTCTTCCATTAAGCAGTTCATATGGGGTCTTGTTCCGGAAAGACCTGATCATGCACCTGTTCACCAAGTAGCAGGAAGTATTGATTGCCTCAGCCCAGAAGTTTTTTGCAATCCCACTGTCTATTAGCATTGTTCGAGCCATGTCCTCCAGAGTCCTGTTCTTTCGTTCCACAACACTATTTTGCTGGGGACTCTTTGAAGCTGAAATATTGTGTGTGATTCCATTTTCATTACAGAATTCATCAAATCTTGCATTATCAAACTCTGTTCCATGATCAGATCTGATGCATGCCACTTTCATGTTCATCTTCACTTGAATTTTCTTGAGAAAGGCCAAAAATACCTCAAATGTTTCATCTTTCGAGCGAAGGAATAATGTCCAAGTGAATCTAGAGTAGTAATCCACAATCACAAAGATGTATTTCTTTCCACCCCTACTTGGAATTCTTATTGGTCCACGTAGATCCATGTGGATGAGTTCAAGAGGTCTGGATGTGCTAACATCTTTCTTTGGTTTACAAGATGATTTCATATGTTTCCCTCTTGCACATGCATCACATACTTTGTGATCCTTGAACCTTGAATTTGGCAGACCACGAACCATGTCCTTCTTTATCAGCTTGTTCAACAGAGAGAAGTTAGCATGTCCTAGTCTTCTGTGCCAAAGCTCAGCATCATCTTTAACTGCCTTTAGACAGTTCACCTCACCTGCTTCCAGAGATTTGAAATCAGCAACGTAGATGTTTTTGTATCTTTTGACTATTAACACCACCTCTCCAGTTACTAAACTAGTAACTGTGCATGTTTTTGACAAGAATTCTACCTTGTTTCCTTTATCACAAATTTGTGAAACACTCAAGAGGCTATATGTCAAGCCATCCACATAGTAACATTTTCAATTGAGTGTTCCAGAGATCTTCCAACTCTTCCTACGCCTAGGATGTACCCCTTCTTCCCATTTCCAAAGGACACATCCCCTCCTTGCAGGGCCTTCAATGAGAGAAAATCCATGGTATTTCCAGTCATATGCTTTGAGCATCCACTGTACATAATCCACTGTAGCCCGCTTTCCCTCACTGATCCCTGCACACACAAATCAATGGTCAGATTTAGGAACCCAAACAAGTTTGGGTCCCTTGTAATTTGGAAATGGGTGAATGAGAACTTTTCTAGTCCATAGTGGCAGGATTTTTTGTTTTTTGCTGGGACCTGGTCCCTGATTAGGATTTCTCCTGCCTGCAAACATTTCATTTTTCTGGACTGATTGGTCCCTGACTGGACAGCTTTCCTTGTAGTGTCCATTGTTCCCACAATGGGTACAAAGCCAATTGTCAGGGACTGTAACATACTTGCTGTGAGGGTTGTAGGGAGTTTTCTCCTTTTGAAACCCGATTCCCTGCTTGTTCCCAGAGTTGTTAAAGTACATAGTAGTGACAGCGTCTGTGGACCAAGTCCAATTCAAAGATTTCTTAATATCAGATGTTAGTTTGCTCACTTCTGCTTGCAACTCCTTGTTTTTCTCAACCTCACTGCACATACTATTTTTTACCTCATTCAGTTCTTTTTCAAGCTTGACATATTTTTCACTAGCTATTTCCTTCCCTTTATCTGCACTTGATGAACCAGGTTCTAGTCTTAGTCCCTGAAAAGTTTCTTCTAAGTCTGTGATTACTACTAGAAGATCATTTCTTTCTTTCTCAACAATATCTATTCTCATGTTCAAGCACATCTTTTCACTGCTTAGGTTCTCTATTATTTCTTTCAGATCTGCCACTACTACAGTTAAATCATCTCTCTCATTTTATGACTCTCTATTTTTCTTTTCAAGATCTTTTATGGTATCCTTAAAATCCATAACTACTACCATTAGGTCATCTCTTTAATTCTCAACATAGTTAATTTTTCACCTTAGAGTCTCATTCTCTTTTTCAAGGTTTCCTGCAGTTTCTTTCAAGTCAACCACACACACAACTAGGTCATCTCTGGTCTGTTCTACTTCTCCTAGTTCTAGGGTCAATGAGTCTTTATCTTCCACTAAGCTATAATAGGTATCAATGAGAACATTTGACAATGACATTAATTTTTAGGAGAATAGGATTTCAGATTTCTCTGAACATCCCTGAAATTTACCTCATATGTGTCATCTTCTTCTTCTTCATCAGATTGAGCCATAAGAGCAAACAACGAGTCATACTCCTTAGCCTTGTTCCCAACTGCCATCATGGAGCTGTTTTCTAGCTTCAGGTTCCTCTTCTGATTCACTGGATGAGTCTCCCCAAGCAGCAACAGCTTGTCTCACAACATTGTCAGCTGCGCTTTTTCTACTGAATCTCTTTTTTGGAACCTGGTTCCTCTTTACAACCTTGTCCATGTTGTATTTGTAGATGTCCTGTTTCAAGAGCGGGCAGTATTTTATGAAGTGTCTAGGTTTGCCACATTTATGACATAGATCATGATTCCTGGGCTTGCTTGAGTTGCCTCTTCTAAGTATCCCACCGTTCCTTCGCACCATTTTTTTGAATCTCTTGGTGAGATAGTCCATGTCATGATCTTCTTCACTTGACTCAAGTTTTTCCGCCTGAAGAACCAGGTTCTTCTCCTTCTTCAGCTCTCTTATTTAAATGTCTTTCTTCTTCTTCATCTCATATGTCCTCAGATTTCTTATCAACTCATCCATTGTTAAGGTCTGTAGATCTTTTTCTTCCGTGATAGCATTTACCTTACTTTCCCAAGAACTCGGCAGAACACTTAAGATCTTTCGCACGAGTTTGTTTCTGGGAAGTAACTGATAACTCTCCCTGGCATAGTTTCTCAAACTGCCTGCCCTGCTCCTCTCTGTGGGACTGAGGAACATACTTTTCCAAAAAGATCGTGGAAAACTACTGCCAGGTGAGAGGTGTCGAACCAACCGGCTTACGCCTCTCGAATGACTCCCACCAAGTAAAGGCAGCACCCGAAAATTGAAATGTAACAGATAAGACCCCACTGGTCTCCAAAATACACGCAGTAGGTTGTATCCTCTCACACCTATCTAGAAATCCCTGGGTATCCTCGCCCTCTGTGCCGCTGAAAGTCGGAGGCTGAAGTCTGCTAAATCTCTCCAACCTGCGCTGCTCGTCCTCAGGCATAGCCGGGACCATATAATCCTGGACCGGAGCAACTGGCTGAGCTGGGGCTGCTCGCGGTGCCTGAATACCCTGTGCAGCCTGCTCAGGTGCCCGGGCAGCTGGAGCCTGATTGCCTCCCCCGGCCTGAGCTGTGGTGGCAATATAAGAGATGGCGACTGCCTGAGCCAAACTGGTGCATACTGTCAATATTTGAGACAGGGTCTCCCGAAGACCCGGAATAACCATAGGCACTGCCGGTGCCTGAGCTTGTCCCGCTGGAACACCATCGGCGGGAACCTGATCCTGATCAATAGGGGGATCCTGTGGTACTGTCCCGGCTGCTGCACGGGCTAGCCCCTACCTCTACCCCCGCCTAGACAGCGGCCTCGACCTCTTGCTGGTCTAGCCGTTGAGGGGTCACTCTGATCGGTATGGCGTGTCCTCACCATCTGTGAGAGAATGAAACAACGTAAGTTCAGATTTCAAGAATCAATAGATCAGCACGAAAGATTTCAAGAAAGGTAGAAATGTTTCCTAAAAGTTTGGCAGCCTCTCGAAGATAAGTACATATGTCTCTGTACTGATCTGCAAGACTCTACTAAACTTGCTCATGACCATTGAGTCCTATGTAACCTAGGCTATGATACCAAACTGTCACGACCCCAAATTCTAAACCAGTCGTGATGGCGCCTATCGTGGAACTAGGCTAGACGATAACCACATGTTCACAATTTATTTCAAATCCCAATCAAAATTCAAGCATTTCATAAATATACAGAGTTTACTAAATAAAGTAGGCCAAACAAAACAGTGCCACATACCCCAAAATCGGAGCCAACAAGTCATGAGCATCTAGAAGAATAAGCCAAAATATACTATTATAATACAAAACCTCCGAATGAAAGCTAGATACGACAAAAAGGGAAACCAGAGATGTTGCGGACACTGAACAGCTCCCGCAATCCGGCCCCGCACAGAATAAATGGCTAATGCTCGATATCTGCACCTGAATCTGCACATAGGGGTGCAGGGAGTAATGTGAGTACGCCAACTCAGTGGTAATGAAAAAAATCAAGTCTAAGCGGCAAGGAAACACATAAAATCAATGCCATCAAATCACAATATACACAGCCTTATTTTCAAATAGTATAAACATAGATATACGAAATCATAATGCCTTAAAACCAACTTCAGAAAAGTCCTTCGAAGAATGCACATTTTTAACAACTTCAAACTGAAAGATTTAGTATAAAAATGAAATGAATCATATAGAGGCCCCTCGGGCAAAACATATTTCATAAGTTCATAATGGAAGTAGTGAAATCATAAGTAGCCCCTCAGGCAAAACATGTATCATAATCAGCCCCTCTGGCATGCCTCACAGTCGCTCAGCACCTCACAATCACTCAACACCTCACAATCACGCATGCCTCCCAATCGCTCGTCACTCGTCACTCGACACTCAGCACTCGGTGCGCTCACTAGGGGTGTGTATAAACTCCGGAGGGGCTCCTTCAACCCAAGCGCTAATATCACTCATCACCTCACCATCACTCAGAAGAATAACTCAAAAGGCCCCTCGGGCGAATCAGTAAAACAGGGTACTCGACCCAAAACATCATTTTAAATCTCAAAGTTGTGTAAATCAGGCTGAGTTTTGAAAACAATAAAAAGAATGTGGCGGAGTGAAATCATCAAAAAATAGTGAGGAAAAACAACAATAAAATGCCCTCAAGGGGTCTAAACAGATCGGCACGAGGCCCCAAACACGACTTATAACCCAAATATTTCAACAATCTTTAGAACATAATTTAGCATAAGGTTTTGCGTAAAATATGTAACTCATTAGTTTCCGCGGAAAGGACCTAGTCCAATCCAAAAATCAGTATGCGCCACATACTCGTCATCCGACATGTGCGCCATTCTAAAATCAGTGAGAAGTATGTAGTCCGGGGTTCCATACCCTCAGGACAAGATTTATCACCATTATTTACCTCTACCGAGCCACAAAACTAGTCTGCAATGCCCTTGCCCCTCAAATTGGCTCCCGATTGCTCCGAATCTAGCCAAAACCAGTTTAACATCATCAATATATATCGAAGGATCACAGCCCAATCGAAAACTATCAAATTATACAAGAATCTCGAAGTTCGGCCAAACCCGAGCCCCAGGCCCATGTCTCATAATTCGATTAAATTTTCATCACTATACTCCTCGTCCTCCCACAATTCTATACATACCAAGAACACTAAAATCAGACCACAATTGCCCACTCAAATCCTCAAAATCAAAATCCAAATTCCCATGCACCCTTCTTCCCCAATTTTGGGTTTAATTCCAGTAATTTATGGTTTAATTACTTAGAAAGAGACATATAAACGAGTTATGAAGTTCAAAACCTTAACTCCAAGTGATTCCCTTTAATTTTCTCTTCAAACCTTCTCAAAAGAGCTCCCAATTCGTTCAACAATGGAGAAAAAATGAGCTACTCTCGCATAAATGGCCTTTTAAAACATTCTGCCCAGCCATTAAATTCTCTTCAGTGCGATCACGACTCTTGGCACGCGATCGTGATGCACAGACCATCCAACAAATGCGATCGCAGACCAATACATGTGATCGCATAGAACAACTGTCCACCCCACACACGCGCCTCAGAATCCTCTACGCGATCGCAAAAACACCCACGCGATCGCACTGCCTTACCTGACCAACCTATGCGATCGCAATCCTAACCACGCGATCGCATAGAACAAAATTCTTGCCCCACTATTTTACTCTACGCGATCGCAAACATCCTCACGCAATCGCGTAGAAGGAAACCAGAACCTCACACCAGCAAAAATCTGCCCAGTTTTCAAGCCAAGAGTTGGTCCGTTAACTACCCGAAACACACCCGAGGCCCTCGGGACCTCAACCAAACATACCAACATATCCCATAACATCATTCAAACTTATTCGAGCATTCTAAACACCAAAAACAATGCAACAATACCAAAATCAAATCAAATTAAAGCCTATGAGTTTAAAACTTCCAAATTTCGCCAACTACGCCGAAACCAACCGAAACACCTCCGATTGACCTGAAATTTTGCAGACATATCCAAAATGACATTACGAAGCTGCTCCCACTTCCGGAATTCCATTATATCCCCGATAGACTATTTTCCACTGCCGATCGGAAATCGCCAAAAACTAACTTTTGCCAATTCAAGCCTAATTCTACACTGGACATCAAAACTTCATTCTGAACACACTCCTAAGTCCCAAATAACCTAACAAAGCTATCTGAGCCATAAAATCCACATTCTGAGGTCGTTCACCAATAAGTCAACTCTCAGTTGACTTTCTCAACTATTAGGCTACTTTAAGAGACTAAATGCCTAAATTCTCACCATAATCACTCCGGACCCAAACCAGCTGACCCAACACAACAAAAATAGGCTAGCAATATATAATAAATGCAGAAATGGGAGAAACGGGGTAAATCTCACGGAACGACCGGCCAGGTCGTTATAGCACAACTTTTACAAATGACTCTATTCTTAGTAGTACTAGGGTGTCTATGTTCTCGATCCCCCATGTGTCCTATTATTATATCTAGGGGTGTTCTTAAAAACCTAAAAATCGAATGATGTGTGGCTATAATTCATGGTTTAACACATTATTTGTCTTAAATTCTATATGCTTTAATGATAAAATACACTTTAATTACGTGTAATGAAGTCTATTTAATGTGTATGTGAATTGGAGACGAAAGTAGAGCAAAAAGGGATACTTAAAGGTTGAAAGCGTGCTCAGGAGCAGTTGAAAAGGATAATGTGGCGTAGCCAGGCCTAGAGCAGGCCTTATACCTGGCCAAGCCAGGCTTGAAGCTGGCTAGAGACCTAGTGAGGCGAGCTCAAATGCCAACTTGACCAGGCCTTATACCTGGCAACGCCAGGCCTGGGGCGAGGTCCACCAGGCGATAGGCCTCGCGAGGCCAAGTCTAGGCATGCACTGTCCGAGTTTTGTTAACTTATCTCGTCTCCGGGTTTGACTAGGACTTGGACTACATGTTTAGATCTTTTCCTACACATATAAATAGACCTAAAATGCCACTTTTGGGGAGTTTTGCGACCGGAGATAAAAACATCACGTGGACAACTTTTGGAGGAGAAAATCATATAGTTCTTCATCCCTTTTTCTTCTCATTGTAATTTGTTTATGCAAAATACTTGGAAAATTGTTACTACGAACATAAGTGGCTAAGCACTCTAGTTGTAGGGATGTGGTTGACATGATTATTAACGTTTATTAGTTACATCTTCGTTAATTCAGATTATCATCTTGTGGTTGTTTCTTTAATTCTAGTTTTAATTTTTGAATTATTGTAGCTACCAATTCACCCTACTATCTATGCTATGCTTGGGAAAGCCGTATTTAGATTATAGTAGAATTAGAGAGAGCTTGTTTTTGAACCCGTGGCTCGGGGGAAGATTTTGTGGTTAGGATAGGAATATACCTAACAGTCTTGCTTAATTAAATACCACATTATATTCATTCATGATAGACTCAATACCATATGAATATAGGATTGATATATTGTGGGAAGGCGAGTAGTATTGTGGTAACATGCTATTCATATAAACGATCTCGTTAATTAGTAACCATACTGTGATTATTGAACTTAATAGGATTGATAAACCAACTACAACCCTAGAATTTCCATCTCCTCTGAATTAAAATATCGTCATACAAAATTGCATTCTTGATAATTTAGTTGTTATTAGTTTAATTTACGCAATAGTATTAATAGAAAAATATCACTCTTAAATATCTTGGACAATTAATTGATTTTAGTTTGCTTAGTTAACGATCAATATAAGTCTCTGTGGGTTTGACATCCGACTTTCAAGTCACTTTATTACTTGACGACCACGTATACTTGCGTGTACTTGGGGAACCAACAAGTTTTTGGCGTCGTTGTCGGGGACTTAGTTATTGATTGTTTAGTTAAGTTAAGATTTCATTTGTGTTTTGTTCAAGGGTTAATTTTTTTTTAGTTTGCCTTATTTGTGATAACGCATGCTCTTATCTTGGATGCGGAGGAGTAGAAGCGCAAACAATCTCCTTCCTCTTGATCCAGAATCAAACGAACACTTCATAGAGTGAGGAGGGAAGTCGAAGCTAGAACTAGAATTGAAAGAGAGTTGGACATCGTAGTTCAACCACAACCAATAGAGATGGCAGGTAATGAAGGGTGTCTGACGATGGAGGCTGCAAGGCCCAATCTAGCTCTTATGACTCGGGAAATTGTGAAGCCTGGTATCACTGGTCACTTTGAACTTAAACAGTACATGGTACAACTGATTCAATCCACATGGCAATATGTTGGCTTATCTCATGAAGACCCGCAGAGGCACATTCAGAACTTCCTTGAAATTACAGACACTTACAATTATCCGAACATTTCCAAGGACTATGTTAGGCTGACATTGTTTCCCTTTTCACTGATGGTGTAAGCTAAGGAATGGTTACAAAAAGAGTCCGCGAACTCAATCCACAATTGGGATGATCTAGCAAGGAAATTCTTAATCAAGTTTTTCCCCACAAAGAAGGCAAAGTCACTAAGGAGCCAGATTCTTGGGTTTCAACAACGAGATGGTGAGACTCTTCGACAAGCTTGGGAAAGGTACAAGAAGCTACTCAGAGACTACCCACATCATTTTCAGACTGATGAGGTCTTGGATCACACTTTCGTTGATGGGTTGGATGAGGCATCAAAGATGAATCTTGACTCAGCATGTGGGGGTAGCTTTATGGCATGACCGTATAGTGAGATCCAGATCTTGCTAAAAAATTTCACTGCTAATGATAATAATTGGCAAGGAGATGGGGAACCGCGAAGAGCACTTAAACAAAAGGCAGCATGTGTGATCAAGCTTGATGATTTCTCAGCCATGAGTGTGGATACAACAAGATTAGTGAATCAGATGAATAAAATGACAATGCACCATGCACAACAGATGCAACATGTGCAACAGATGTCTAATTGCTGCGAGTTATGTGGTGAAGGTCACACAAGTGACATATGTCCCGTGAATCCTGAATCAATCTACTATGTGGGGCAACAAGCTAGAGGGCCGATGGATAAAAATTCTTCATATGGAAACACATACAATCCGAACTGGAGGAATCACCCTAACTTCTCTTGGTGTGGAAATCCAAATATCAGGCCTCAAGCGAATTACAATCATGCACCTCAACCTCCACAACAAGCAGAAGAGAGTTTGACTGGCATGATAAAAAAGCTCTTGAAAATCAGAAAGTAATGGCTGAGAATCAACAATTTAGGGTTGAGAATTAACAATTGTGCACAGAGTTCAGAAATCTAGAGAGGCAGTGTGGGCAAACTGCTAACAATCAGAATACTAGACTTGTTGGAGCTCTCCCGAGTGATACTGAGCCTAATCCGAAGGCTCAAGTCAATGCGGTTACCTTGAGAAATGGAAGAGAATTAGAAGAAGTTCCAGAGAAAAAGAAGTATATAGCTAGACCTGAAGAAGAATTAGTTCCTAAGCCCGTTGAGAAGAATAAGAAAGAAAAGCCAGAAGTTGTGACAAGGCCACCACCTCCGTTTCCACAGAGACTTCAAAAGAAAAATGATGATGTTATGTACAAGAAATTCTTAGATGTCTTGAGCCAAGTGCATGTGAATTTTCCATTGGTGGAAATTTTGTAGGAAGTGCCTAAGTATGCAAGGTATCTCAAGGATATTGTGGCAAACAAGCGAAGACATATAGAGTTTGAAACATTTGCACTTACTGAAAAGTGCAGTGCTAGAGTTCAGAGTAAACTTCCTCCTAAGTTGAAGGATCCTGGGTGTTTCACAATTCCTCTATCTCTCGGAAAATAAGAAGTTGGTAGAGCCCTGTGTGACCTCTTTATTCAAGCAACTCGGATTGGGAGTACTTATACCTACTACAATCACTTTGCAGTTGGTTGATAGATCCTACTTACGCCAAAAGAAATTATTGAGGATGTGTTAGTTCGAGTGGGAAATTTTATTCTTCCTACTATTTTTATTATTATTGATTACGAGGCAGATGAGGAAGTACCCATTATTTTGGGGCGACCATTCTTAACTACTGGTGGAGCACTTATTGATGTTAGGGAAGGGAAGTTGAAGATGAGAGTTGGCGATGAGGAAATCACTTTTAATGTGTACAAGGCACTTAAGCTTTCTAAGTATTATGAAGACTTGTGCATGATTACTACGGTAGAACTGAAGGGGATAGAGCAGAGTCCTTTTGTGAATTGTAGTGATTGAGATAGGACAACGGAGTTTGAGGAGGTGGTGTTGCGAGCTGAGTGTGTAAGGATGATTGAGAAAAGAGCTAGAGATGAAAGAGGAGACATTCTGAGAGTGTATAAAAAGGCTAGTCTTAATGGGAGAAAGAATAAGAGAAAGCGCCCAGCCTGAATAGAGTAGCAGTGTCACGCCGCGCGTTAAATCAGGCGCTTGTTGTGAGGCAACCCATCTTTACTGCTTTCTTTTATTTTTATTTTTTTATCTTATTATTATTTTAGTGTTGTTTTTGTTTTGTAGGATTACAAGGATAGGAAGCAAAGCCATTGGAAGAATGAGAAAGCAAACTAGATGGTGAGAACTAAGTGTGGGGTGCCCACACAAAGGACCATATCTGGGGGATGTCTAAGTACCCATGAGCCGATATTGCTTCAGCCTTTGGCCTTTAAGGGAGTTTCTTATCCACCCTTGTTATTGTTTTGCTTTATTTGTGCATTGGGGACACTGCACTCTTTTAAGTGTGGGGTGGGAGAATTCTCTAGATAATTAGTAGTAGGATATAGAAAAAGGTTAACTTCTTATTTTGTTTTATTAGTTGTGTAGTATTTTAGTAGCTACGAAAAATCTGGGGGAAAAAAAGTTCAAAAAAAAGTAGAAAAATTGGATTTTTCCCGATGATGGATATCCTAGACAGTTTTCTTGAGGGATTCAAGTCTAAAGAAAAAGGACAAAAAGATCTTTTTTGTAGGTAGTCTAGTAACTCCCCCTTGGTTTTTCTTTGTGTCGCGGTTCTTTTCCAAGAATTTTGTTTGAACCGGGTGTAGGTAGTTTTTAGGAGTAGGATCCATTGTGATATGAATTGAATTGAAGCAATATCTCTTGACTTTGTTATGCCTTGAGAATAGTGAGTACTTTGGTTGTGACGCTTAGGCTCAGTTTTTGACTCTAGCATAAGTACCTTAAATTGTATAATCTTACATTTGCTTAACTGCTTTGACTAGAGTGTCTTGATAAGTCAAATCCCGAGTGAGTTATGTGCCATGTGTGTGTGAGGTTTGTATGTTATTCTGTGCATTGCATTTGATGACTAGAACCTTCCCCATGCATTTGCAAAGCGAAATAGTAGTGTTGTTCAGTCTTGGAAGTGATATAGGCATTTTTTTGTTGACCCAGTTATATGCTTTTACCCGCCTAATTGTTATGTATTGCAGTTAACCCCTTTTGAGCCTATAATCCTATTTCTTTGGCAACCACATTACAACCCTTAACCATTTGTTTGAATTAACCGTCTATTTGAACCTTTTCACCTCTCATGAGCATTTGAATTGTTATGAACTTTGTAGAAGTTAAAGAGTGGGCTGGATGGTTGGGATTTTGAGTGGAACTAATGAAATAATGAGAAAGGTGCAGTGTTTTGGAAAAAATAAAAGCCACTTGAATTGAAAAAGAAAGAAAGACAAAAGTAGTTGTATTGGTGTGAAAAATATTCCTTGATAGTGGTGACTCTTGATGTAATCGTGGTTAAAGAAATATGGAGTTAACTTACATTGATGTGAGGTGGAGATTTGGTTTGACATAAGTATGGGTTTAACTGTTAAAATGTATGTATTAAAGTGCTTAGGGAGGTGTAGTCGCTCTTAAATCCAAATGTATCCTACCCGACCCGCAGCCGACATTACAACCAACGAAAATACTACTTGATCTTAGACTGAATGAACTAGATTAGTAGAGTATTACACTACGGGAAAGCCTATGGTGCATCATTTGTGGCATATGAATATTAATTCTAAGAGCGAGTGAATTTTTTCTATCTTGAGTTCCTACGTTCTTAAAATTCATTGTGTGTGGAACTAAGCACTTTGATTGGGTGAGGGCACATGATTCGTAAGGGAAGGGTAATACCGTTGACCTCCATGTTGGAGTGAGTAAGTGAATTGTGAAGAATGCATGGTATTTGTGAGTGAAATCTTGAGGCGAGGATGTTACACCTTTGTGCTTAAACTATTCTAAAAATTCTTGGTATAATGAGTTAAGGGAATTGCTTAATAGGTTGTGTCTATAAGTGTAGTTTGATTGCTCGAAGACGAGCAATATTTGGTTTTGGTTTTAAATTTAAAAACCGATCAAATTTTGTTTGGTTTTGGTTTTAATCAAAAAATAACCGAAAATAACCGAAACCAAACCGACTAAAAAAGTAGCTATTTAAATTTATTATTACACCTATATATATATATATATATATNATTATAATAATCTAATTATTTTCCTTCTAGTTTGATTGGTGGTTTTCGTTTGCTAAGTAAAAGAATTTATTTTATGTTAAAAATAATTGATTTTTAATTGAGTACTTAAATTATTCATAACTATTTGAGTGAATTAGCATCAATATATCTTGGTAATTGATAGATTTCTCAAATAGCGATTGGTTTGATAATGTTACGTTAAAAATATAGTCGCCGAAATATGCATTTTGTAGTGTATGGCTATAAATAACCGAAAAACTGAAAAATCGACAAAAGCTGAAATCGATTAAAAAGCGACTTAATTGGTTTGATTTGTTTTTATGAAAAAATCGATCCATACCAAACCATGAACACCCCTAATTATATCGTTTGTTCATGAGTCTCAGAAAATACGTAAGTTGATAAAGTTTATCCGAAGGCATATTGATCTTATGTCATTCCGAGAGATCTTATTGACTTACTTCATTATGCATTGCATTCATTTATACATGTATATTGACCCATGACCAGATGGTGTTATACACGCGTATATTATATGTATATGGGGTATGGGAAAAGGTTACAACGTTATATGAACCACCACCTGATCAGCTGGTATATGGGGTATGGGAAAAGGTTTCTTTCATGTCTTTATATACTTCTTTCATGCCTTACATATTGTAAGGCCCCGAAAAATTTTGCTAAGTAATTTAGGATTTGACGTGCGAGGTAGGCTAATTTTAATATTTTATGTGCTATTAAAATGATGTATACCAATTCGACATGGTAAATAAGTGTATAAGTCATATAATAAGTAATGTGGGGTTTAATGAGAGGCCTAAGTCTAAGTCAAGTTCAAAATTACTTAATAGGCTAATTCAAAATGAGTTCGCACAAGTCCAAACTTGGGACGAGCATATCAATATATATATATATAAGGTATTATGTGATGAGAAACCTGTCAAATGAAATATCTTCGAGTCTCGTTTCTAACTCTTCAAATCGTTCGTCATTTCGACATTCCTACACAAAGATATGATCAAATTACCAAAGGCTAGATCTACGATAAATTTTGTGACAGCAAAACGGTTCCGCGGACCGCATTGTCACGACCCCAAATCCTAAGCCGGTCGTTATGGCACCTAACATGGAACTAGGCTAGCCAACAATCACATATTGACATAATATTTTTATAATTTCCAAAACAATTCCGATATTTCACAAAATTCTTTCGGTTAAGCAGTTTAAAGAAACAAAAAGAATAAAACAGTTTATACAGTGCCCCAAAACCTAGAGTCAACCGTCATAAGCATCTACGAGTAGTACAAAATAACCCTACTGTCATAATACATCAAGTCTCGGAACGAGGAAAAAGATACAAAACAAGAAATGCGAAAAAGAGATGATGTGGACGCTGAACAGCTACCTCATAGTCCCAACTCCGGCTCCACGAGAAGGGAGAAAGCTAGCGCTCGGTACTAACACTTGTATCTGCACACAGGGGTGCAGGGAGTAATGTGAGTACGCCAACTCAGTTGTAATTAAAATAAATCGAGTCTAAGCAGTAAGAAACACATAGGATTAAATCATCAATTCATAATAAGCACAGTCTTTCTTCCAACAGTGCATACCTTAAATCAATATGCTTTAAAAGCCAACTTCAGTAGAAAAAAAAATCCTTTGAAAAGTGTTATTTCCAGCAATTTCAGAAAAATGCCCAGGATTTGAGTGAAGAATAAAATAAATCATAAATAGCCACTCGGGCCAAAATATGTATCATAAACCACCCTTCGGGCAAATCATCACTTAGAATCAGTTACTCAGCATGCCTCACAATCACTCAGTATCAACCCCTCGGGCATCCTCACTGTCACCCATGCCTCCCAGTCACTCGTTACTCGGCATTCGGCACTCGCACTCAGTAGGTACATGCGCTAACTGGGGGTGTGTACAGAATCCGAAGGAGCTCCTTCAGCCAAGCGCTAATATCAAGCCACATCGTGGTATATCATATCCTCACAATCAGGCCCTCGGCCTCACTCAGTCAGAAACTCTCAAAAAGCCCCTCGGGCTATCAGTAAAACGGGGTACTCGACCCAAAAATATTATTTTATATCTTAAAATAGTGTAAATAAGGATGACTTTCGAAATCAGTTAAACATAATATGACTGAGTGTAAATCATAAGTCAACACAGTGAGGAAAATTAGTAAAAGCCCCCAAGGGGTCTAAACATGTCGGCACAAAGCCCCAAACATGGCTTACCGCCCAAATATTACAATAGTCCGAAAAGACGATTTAATATATGATTTAAAAGTGAATAAGCAACTCAATAGTTGCCACGGGAAGGACCAAGTCCAAAACCCCCAATTAGTGCATGCCACACTTGTCATCCAGCATGTGCGCCAGCCCAAAAATAGTGAGAAAATACGAAGTCCAGGGTTTCATACCCTCAGGACAAGATTTTACCGTCATTACTTACCTCAAACCGGCCCAAATACTAATCCGCGATGCTCTTGCCTATCGAATCGGCTCCCAATTGCTCTGAATCTAACCAAAACCAGATTAATATCATCAATATATGTTAAAGGAACAAGGCCCACTCGAAATTTATCAAATTTAACCAAAAATCCTGAAATTGGCCAAACCTGGCCCCCGGGCCCACGTCTCGAAATTCTATAAAAATCGCATCACAAGAATCCTCATCCTTTCCCGAGTCTATACATATAAACTGCATCAAAATCCGACCACAATTGACCCCTAAATTCCTCAATTTTAAGTTTCAATTTCCCAAGCCCTAAATCCCCAATTTATACCATTAAATTCCACTAATTCCATGCTTAATCCGTCAAATATCAACACAGAATCGAGTTTTAGTCCGAGAAACTTACCTCCACGGAAATCCCTTGAAATCCCTCTTCAATTTGCTCCCAAAAGCCTCAGCCTGCATGCAAATATGATGAAAGTGCCTAACATTCGCGAAGGCGAGTATTTATACTTCCTGCCCAGTGAAACCGCCTTCTCTCCGCTCTTGTGGTACCAGGTGCGCACATGCGGAAATCAACTTAAGGCCCATTTCTCGCACCTGCGGCTTCGCAGGTGCGGTTCAAGTATCGCACCTGCGACTGTCTCCAGCCTGCCCCATTATCACACCTGCACAAGCCACCTCGCACCTGCGGCTACACTTCCGCAGGTGCTGCCACACCAGAAGCCTGGCACTAGTAGCTTCTTCAGCTGCATTTTCCAACTTTAATCCTTCCGATGACTATCCAAAATCAACCCGAGCCCCTGGGGACCCCAACCAAAAACACAAACAAGTCCAATAACCTTATTCAAACTTAGTCGAGCCTTCGAAACACCCGAAATAATGCTAAAACACCAAGATTACATCGGAATCAAGCCTATGAACTTTGAGATTTCTAAATTTCGCCAATGATGTCGAAACACACCAAAACACGTTCGAATGACCTGAAAATTTGCACACAAGTCCAAAATGATACTAAGAACCTGCTCCAACTTCCGAAATTCCATTCCGACCCCGATAGCGAATATTCCATTGCCGACCGAAAATCAAGCAAAAACTCAATTTTGCAAATTCAAGCCTAATTCTACTCTGGACATCAAAACCACATTCCGAACACACTCCTAAATCCAAATCACCTAACGAAGCTATCTGAACCATAAAATCTACATTCTGAGGTCGTTTACCAATAAGTCAACTCCCAGTTGACTTTTCCAACTATTAAGCCAATTTAAGAGACTAAGTGTCTCAGTTCTTACCCGACCACCCCAAACCCGAACCAACCGACCCAACACATCATAATTAGGTTAACTAGAACAAAACAAAACTGAACCAGGGGAAACAGGGCTAATCTCATGGAACGATCGGTCGGGTCATTACATCCTCCCTCTCTTAAACAAACGCTCATCCTCAAACGGGTCTAGAAACATACCTGGAGTCTCAAATAAGTGAGGATATCTACTCTACATCTCCCGCTCGGTCTCCCAGGTGGCATCCTCTACCAGTTGTCCTCTCCATTGAACCTTCACTGAAGCTATATCCTTAAACCTCAACTTTCTGACCTGACGACCAAAATAGCCACTGGCTCTACCTCATATGACATATCACCCTCGAGTTGAACCGTGCCGAAGTCCAAAACATGAGACGGGTCACCAACATACTTCCAGAGCATCGAAACATGGAACACCGGATAAATGCTCGATAAGCTGGGTGGCAAGGCAAGTCTATAAGCCACCTCTCCAATTTTTTGAAGCACCTCAAATGGAGAAATGAACCGGGGACTCAGCTTTCCCCTCTTCCCAAACCTCATAACACCCTTCATGAGCGACACCTTTAGCAGCACCTCCTCTCACATCCCGGACCTTCCGGTCTGCATAACTCTTCTGCCTAGACTGTGTCGTGTGAAGCCGCTGTTGAATCAACTTCACCTTACTCAACGCATCTTGAACCAAGTCTATGCCCAATACCCTAGCCTCACCCGGCTCAAACCACCAACCGGAGATCTACACCTCCTACCATATAAAGCCTCATATGGATCCATCTGGATACTCGACTGATAACTATTATTATATGCAAACTCTGCGAGCGGCAGAAACTGGTCCCATGAACCCCCAAAATCAATGACACACGCACGCAACATGTCCTCTAGAATCTGAATAGTGCGCTCTGACTGCCCGTCGGTCTGAGGATAAAACACTGTGCTAAACTCAACCTGAGTACCTACTCCCTCTGCCGGCCCTCCAAAACTGAGATGTGAACTGAGTACCTTTGTCAGAAATGATAGAAACTGGATGCAATCGGACAATCTCCCTGATATAAATCTCAACTAACCACTCCGAAGAATAAGTAGTACCAACAGGAATGGAGTGTGCGGACTTGGTCAACCGATCCATAATAACCCATATAGCATCAAACCTCGTCGGAGTCCATGGGAGCCCAACTATAATGTCCATGGTGATCCTCTCCTACTTCCACTCCGGAATATTTAACCTCTGAAGTAATCCACCTAGCCTCTAGTGATCATACTTGACCTGCTGATAGTTTAGACACCGATCTACAAACTCAACAATATCCCTCTCCATCCACCTCCACCAATAATGTTGTCTCAGATCCTAATACATCTTCGTGGCACCCGGATGGATGGAATACGTGAACTATGGGCCTCAGCTAGAATCGACTCTCGAAGCCCGTCCACATTAGGCCCGCCAATCCATCCCTGAATCCTCATGACCCCATCATCACCAATAACCACATCCCTGGCATCACCTCGACGGACCCTGTCCCGAAGAATGAGTAGGTGTGGATCATCATACTAGCGTGCTCTAATCTGATCATGAAGAGAAGACCTGGAGGCTACACAAGACAATACTCGTGGGGGCTCTGATAGATCCAATCTCACCAACTGACCCCCTAAAGCATGAACATCAAGTGCTAAAGGTCGCTCTATCGCTGGTAGGTAGGCTAGACTCCCCAAACTCTCTACTCTACAACTCAGGGCATCGGCCACTACATTGGCCTTCCTCGGATGATATAAAATAGTGAGGTCATAATACTTGAGAATCCCCAACCATCTCCTCTGATGCAAATTCATATCCTTCTACTTAAGCAGATGCTGCAAACTATGGTAATCAGTGAAAATCTCACAATGTATTCCATACAAATAATGGCGCCAAATCTTCAAGGCGTGGACAATGGATGCTAGCTCAATATCATGCACTGGATAGTTCTTCTCGTGCACCTTCAACTATCTGGACGCGTAGGAAATCACCCTATCGTCCTGCATCAGAATTGCTCCATAGCCAACTCTCGAGGCATCACAGTAAATTGTATAAGAACATGAACCCATAGGCAAACCCAACACCGGAGCTGTAGTCAAAGTTGACTTGAGCTTCTGAAAGCTCTCCTCACACTCCTCCGTCCACCTGAACGGAGCACCCTTATGGGTTAGTATGGTCATAGGTGCTGCAATAGATGAGAATCCCTCTACAAAACGGCGATAATACCCTGCTAAACCAAGGAAACTGCGAATCACGGTAGCTGGTGACGGTCTAGGCCAGCTCTACACTACCTCTATCTTTTTCGGATCAACCTAAATACCCTCGTTGGACACCACGTGCCCCAAGAAAGCTACTGAATCAATCCAGAACTCACACTTCGAAAATTTTGCATAAAACCTCTTCTCCCTCAGGGTCTGAAGCACAGTCCTCAGATGTTGCTCATGATCCTCCCGAGATCGGGAATATACCAAGATATCATCGATAAACACAATGACGAATGAGTCAATATTAGGCTGGAACACACTGTGCATCAAGTGCTTAAAGGCCGCTGGGGCATTGGTCATCCCGAATGACATAACAAGAAACTCATAATGACCATATCTAGTCTTGAAAGCAGTCTTCGGGATGTCGGGTGTAACGACCCGACCGTTCGTTTCATAAGATTAGCCTTGTTTTCCCCATTTCTGCTTTATCATATGTTGCTTAGCCTGTTTATGTTGTGTTGGGTCGGTTGGTTCGGGTTCAGAGTGGTCATGGTGAGATCAGAGACACTTAGTCTCTTTAACTAGCTTAATAGCTAAAAAGTCAAACTGGGAGTTGACTTATTAGTAAATGACCTTGGAATGAGGATTTTATGGCTCAAATAGCTTCGTTAGGTGATTTAGGACTTAGGAATGTGTTCGGAATGACGTTTTGATGTCCGGTGTAGAATTAGGCTTAAATTGGCGAAAGTTAGTTTTTGGCGATTTCTGGTCGGTAATGGAAAATAGGCTATCGGGGTCGGAATGGAATTCCGGAAATTGGAACAGGTTCATAATGTTAATATGTGTGCAAATTTTTAGGTCAATCGGATGTGTTTTGGTTGGTTTCGGCATCATTGACGAAATTTAGAAGTTTAAAAGTTCATAGGCTTGAATTTTATGTAATTTGGTGTTTTCGTGTTGTTTTTGGTGTTTCGAAGGCTCGAATAAGTTTGAATGATGCTATGGGGTGTGTTGGTATGTTTCGTTGGGGCCCTGAGGGGCTCGAGATTGATTTCGGATGGTTGGCGGAGGTTTGAACTTAGGAAATTTGCAGCAAATAGTTGTTGGTGTTAAGCTACTGGTGTGGTTGCACCTACGGACGGTCAGCCGTAGGTGCGACGCCGCAGGTGCAAAGGTCCATGCACAGGTGAGAAAAGAGGCTAGGCAGGAGGAGTCCACAGGTGCAAAGAATTGGCCGCACCTGCGAAGCCGCAGGTGCGAGCATTGGACTGTTAGTGGGTTTTGCAGGTGCACACCTGGGATCGCAGGTGGGGGTCCGCAGGTACGAGGAAAGGTCTGCAGGTGAGGATTAACTGGGCAGAATAGTATAAAAGAGTGCCTCCACAAAATTTTGGCTATTCCTCCATTTTTGCATGCGGGTGGAGCTTGCTTGAGAGAAAATTGAAGAAAGAATTCGAGGGTCTTCAGTGGAGGTAAGTTCCCGGATAATAGAACTCGTTTCCATGCTATTTTGTATGGATTAGGCTTGTAATTTGAAGAATTAAAGTGGAAAAAGTTGGGGAAAATGGGGAGGAAGATTGGAAATTCTTTTGGTGATTTAGTGGGCAATTATGGTCCGATTGCAGCGTTTTTAGTATGTATAGAATCGTGGGAGGATGAGGATTCTAGTGGTGTAAATTTTATTGAATTCCGAGACGTGGGCCCGAGGCTCGAATTTGGCCGAATTTCGAGAATTGTGTTAAAATTTATATCTTTTGATTGGGTTTTGTTCTGTTAGTGTATATTGATGATGTTAATCTGATTTTGGTTCGATTCGGAGCATTTGGGAGCCAATTTGAGGGGCAAGCGCATCGCGGAGTAGCTTTTGGGCTGTTTTGAGGTAAGTAACGATTGTAACTCTAAACTTGAGAGTATGAAACCCCGTTATTGTTATTGTGTTGATAAATGAGGTGACGCACACGCTAGGTGACGAGCATGGGGGCGTGCACCGATAGGAGTTGTGACTTGTTCCATTCCGTAGCGACTATTAAGCCGCGTCTTCGGTTTGAAACCTTACGGTATCCTATGTTTCGGAAGTCTATACTTGTTTATGGGATGTTAGCCATGTTTGGGACCTTGTGTCAACCTGTTTAGACCCTCAGGGGAATTTTTCCATGTTTGGGTACTTTTACACTATTCTACCCCTATCCTATTAGAACAATTGTGAACTCAGTCATGTTTCCTACTTGTTGTTATTTTCACTGTTATCACACTGCTTTGAAAACTCTGAAAGGTATTTGGGGCTGAGTCCCATGAGTTGAGATAAATTGCCCAAGGGGCTTGTGAGGGTGACTGAGTCAGGCTGAGAGTCGAGCATGTGAGGATAGCTATGGATCGGGTTGCACGCCGCAGCAGTATATATGTGTTAGGTTGAGCGCCGAGTATGTGAGGATAGTTATGGGACGGACTGCACGCCGCAACAATATATATGTGATATATTATATGGGGGTCGGGCTGCACGCCGCAGCAATATAGAATATATATATATATATATATATATATATAGATCGGGTTGCACGCCGCAGCAATACACTTATTGAATCAGGCTGCACACCGCAGTAGATATAGCATTTGGGCTGAAGGAGCCCCTCCAGGAGTCTGTACACCCCTAGTGAGTGCAGTCGACTATTATATGGATCGGGCTGCACGCCGCAGCGTATGTTATATATATGGATCGGGCTGCACGCCGCAGCGTATGTTATATATATGGTTTGGGTTGCACACTGCAGCAGTATAAATATATATACATACATATATATATAATAGTGGAGCGGGTTGCCCGCCGCAGCAGTGGTGTCTGTTCATGGTACTTTCTGAGTACGAGTGTTAAGTGAGAGCATGAGATACAGATAGTGGAGTCACGAGTGACTGAGAGGCTTGCTCGAGAGGCTTTATTTTGAGTGATATTGTGCCCAAGGGGCTTATATTTTATGAAAATGTTGTTTACACTCTTCTTTACATTGAGCCTCTGATAACAAATGTTGGATAAATGTTTTATACGAGATTTTTAAATGGAAACTGGAGTTTTTATGAAATATTCGGAATTGTAGATTTCTGACTTGTTTTATTCATTTCCACTATTATTCATTCCATGGATTTACATGATTTAAATGCTCGTCACTACATTCAAGTTTTTAGTTACATTGATTACTTACTGAGTTGGCGTACTCACGTTACTCCCTGCACCTCTGTGTGCAGAACTAGGTACCGGACCATCTCGCTAGTTTATTTCCGGACGAGCTTGGAGTTGTCCGAGGATTGAGGTAGCTGCCCAGCGTCCTCAGCTCACCTTCTTTCCTTCCCTCAGATCATAGTTTCTTTTGGTCTTTAGTACCTCAGACTTTTGTTGTAGCAAGTCATTGTTGTAGATTGTATTTTCAGTCTTAGATGCTCATGTCAGTTGACTCTAGGTTTTGGGAAAGTGTGTATTTGTTTTATCTCTTTCTGATATTTTTATAATCTGCTAAATTTTGGAGAAATTATGGGATATATTGATAATCTGAAATGGTTGGCTAGCCTAGTTCCATGATAGGTGCCATCATGTTTGGCTTAGGATTTGGGGTCGTGACATCGGGCCCCCGAATCTTCAACTGATGATAGCCAGAACGCAAGTCAATCTTGGAAAATACCCTGGCACCCTGCAACTGACCAAACAAGTTTATCTATACGCGACAAGGGATATCGGTTCTTCACCGTAACCTTGTTCAGCTGCCGATAATCAATACACATACGCATAGAACCATCCTTCTTCTTCACAAACAACACCGGTGCACCCCAAGGTGACACACTAGGCCGGATGAACCCCTTATCTAGGAGTTCCTGAAGTTGCTCCTTTAATTCCTTCAACTCCGTTGGTGCCATACGATAAGGTGGAATAGAAATAGGTTGATTGCCTGGCACCAGGTCAATACCAAAATCAATGTCCCTGTCAGGTGGCATGCCTGGCAGGTCTGCATAAAACACATTCAGAAACCACAAGAACCAAATAAGTAGCGGGAGTCTCACCACTTACATCTCTCACAAAATCCAAATACGATAAACACCCTTTTTCAACCATACGTTGAGCCTTCAGGTAAGAAATCACCATGCTAGGCACATACTCAGAAGAACCTCTCCACTCAACCCTCGAAAATCTAGGCATAGATAAGGTCACGGTCTTAGCGTGACAATCAAGAACATCATGACACGAAGATAGCCAATCCATGCCCAATATCACATCAAAATCAACCATGCTGAGTAACAATAGGTCCACTCGGGTCTCCAGACCCCCAATAGATATCACACATGACCGATGCATATGGTTCACAACAATAGTATCGCCCACCGGAGTCGACACATGAACCGATGCAACTAGAGACTCACGGGGCATATCCAAAAATGGGAAAAATATGATGAAACATAGGAATACATAGAGCAAGGGTCATATAAGCCCAAAGCATCTCAGCGACATACTGAGACAATATATGTGGTCACTTTATTGGAGGCCATAGCATATAGCCTGGTTTGAAGTGCATAGATACGAGCCTGGCCTCCACCTGCACGACCTCCCCCTTTAGGGCGGTCCCTGGTAGTCTGACCCCCATCCCTAGCTGTCTGGGCGGGTGGTGAAGTAACAGGAGCTGAGTTCGAGGGCTGGCCCCTCTGCTGAGAAGAACCAGCAAAACGACGGGGACACGGTCTCCACATGTACCCAAACTCTCCGCATTCGAAACAACTCCCCGGAGCTGGAGACGGGGACTGAAAGAAACCCCTGGCACTAGAATGGCCACTAGAAGAATCATGTATAGAGGAACCCTGAACTAGTGGTGCTCGAGCTGCGCTCTGGGCTGGAAGAGCACTGAATGAAGAACGACCCGACTGAGAACTGCGGGGACCACGCCCCGAAGATGCACCACTATAGGTTGGGCGGACTGGCTGAGGAGACTTAACGAACGACCTCTACCATGCTGAAACTGCCCTCTGGAAGGAGCACCACTAGAACTACCAGATCCACGAGGCCTCTTGGCTTTCCTCTCCTCCCGCTCCTGGCAGCGAACTGACTCAATATCTCGAGCAATATCAACAACTTGCTCGAAGGTTTCACCTGATACCCTCTCCCTAGTCATCAAAAGGTGGAGCTGATAAGTTAGGCCATCCATGAACCTCCTAATCCTCTCACTATCAGTAGGGACCAACTCGGTGGCATGACGAGCCAACTCTGAAAACCGCATCTCATATTGTGTCACTGATAGCTCCCCATGATGCAACTGCTCAAACTGCCTACGTTGCTACTTCCTATGAGACTGGGAACATACTTCTCCAAGAAGATAGTGGAGAACTAATTCCAGGTAAGGGGTGCTGTACCAACAGGCCTATGCCTCTCGAAGGACTCCCACCAAGTAAAATCAGCCCCAGAAAATTAAAAAGTAGCAAACAAGACCCCACTGGTCTCAAAAATCCCAGCAGTACGAAGCATCCTCTGACAATTATCCAAAAAAACCCTGGGCATCCTCGCCTTCAGCACCACTGAATGTCGGAGGCTGAAGTCTACTAAATATCTCCAGCCTACGCTGCTCATCATCTGGCATAGCTGGAACCACGAAGTCCTGAACTGGAGCAACCAGCTGGGCTGGAACTGCCCCCGGTGTATGAAGGCCCTGAGTAACCTGCTCAGGTGTCTGGGCAGCTGCAGTCTGAGTGCCTCCCCCGGCCTGAGAAGTATCAGCAGTAGAAGATACATCAACTGCCTGGGCAAGGCTAGTACATACTATCAAGATCTGAGCTAGGGTCTCCTAAAGACCCGAAATAACAATGGGCACTGCCGGTGCCTGAGCTTGTCCCACTGGAATATCTGCAGTGGGAACCTGATACGGAATGGTAGGTGGATCCTCTGGTCCTACCCCGGCTGATGCACGCGCTGGTCCCCTACCTCTACCAGGGCCTCGATCGCGGCCTCGACCTCTCGCTGGTCTAGCTGGTGTCTAGTCACCCTGATCGGTAGCGCGTGTCCTCACCATCTGTGAGAGAATGAAACAAAAGAAGTTTAGATTTCAAGAATCAACAAAATGGCACGACAAAATTCAAGAAAATGAGATTTTTTTCCTAAGGGTTCTGCAGCCTCTCGAAGATGAGTATAGACGTCTCTGTACCGATCCGCAAGACACTACTAAACCTGCTCATGGCCGTTAAGTCCTATGTAACCTAGGCTCTTATACCAACTTGTCACGACCCCAAATCCTAAGCCGGTCGTGATGGCGCCTAACATGGAACTAGGCTAGTCAATAATCACATACTGACATAATATTTTTATAATTTCCAATACAGTTCTGATATTTCAAAAAATTCTTTCACTTAAGCAGTTTAAAGCAACAAAAAGAATAAAACAGTCTATACACTGCCCCAAAACCTGGAGTCAACCGTCATGAGCATCTACGAGTAGTACAAAATAACCCTACTGTCATAATATATCAAGTCTCAGAACGAGGAACTAGATACAAAGAGATTCTCATGACGGTTGATGTGGACGCCGACTTTTAGAGGAGAACAAAAGTACAAAACACTTGGAGGAGGACGTTTTTTAGAGAAAAACACAAGCAAAGAGCCGCCGTGGAGGCCGGAATTCATCAAGTTCCATCTTTCTTCCACCAAACTTAGTATTTTTTATGTTTCTTTGTATGATTTGTTGTTTTTCTACCATGTCTATGTAGAGCTAAACTTCACGTTCTAGGGTTTTGGTTCTTTCATGATTATTGTTATTCGGATATTGATTTTACTTTCTTGATTTATCATATTGGTTTATTTATTTAATCTTGTGCTTAATTATTTGATTGCTTGATCACCAATTGAATACTATCTATGATTATAGAATTGAACTCGAAAATGGGAATTCTATATTGCATAGAGGATTGAATAGAGAAAGTTCTTGAACCTAGGCATCGGGGAATGGATTCGCGGTTAGGATAGACATATACCTAATTGCCTTGCTTGGTTGATTTACAGGAATTATAAATGCTTTCTTGTTAGTTCTAACTCCATAGACATATAGGCGTTAGGTTAGCTTGAATAGGCGAGTAAGAACTCGACAGATTCTTATGAGCAATATTAACCCTGTTAACCAATAAACTAGATAAATTAATCAGTCAATTCAATTAAAGAATACAATATGAATGTTAGATAGCCCATAACCCTAGATCGTTTTCATTACATTGATAATATAAAATTCTGCTCTTCCTTTGTTTAAAGTTCATTAGTTATTTTATTTTTAGTTTAATTACTTTAGCATCACTACTTTTGGGTGTAATCCTTGTTTAGATAATTAGGATAGTATAATTTAGTTAATAGTTAATCACAAGTCCTCATGGGTTCGACATCCGACTTTTAATCGCTTTATTATTTGACGACCACGTATACTTGCGTGTGTGTTTGTCCATAACAAGTTTTGGCGCCGTTGCTGGGGACTTAGAAATTAGCTATTTTTCTAGATTAGACATTTAATTTTTTTTATATACTCATTTTATTTTTGTTTTAGTTTAGTTAGTATTTTTTATTCATTTTAACATGGAATCTTGGAATGAAAGTTATTCGAATGATGGTTATTCTTATTTTGATGATCCTTGTCCATATTGTGGAGTACCCAACTGGTGGAAAATTGTCAGAATGTTCCCGGGAGCAAGTTGTGCACACAATCTCAATCCTTTGAGTGAATATTTGTAATATGTGTGGTGGTCAAGATGGCCATTGGATGGTTGTCCTAATTCTTTTCATCCTTCTTTGAGCCCTTATTATGATCTTTCTAATGATGTTTGTGAGTTTGATAGGGACAATGAAGTGCAGGATATGGAACCAGATGTATATATTAGGGATATTTTGAGGCAAGTAGCAGAGCAACAAGATGAACTCAAAAAATTTATGGAAAGAATGAGGGCAAAAATCACAAGAATAAAGGCTAATATTGTCACGCCCCAAAAATCGAGGGACGAGACATGCACCTAACCGGGTGAACCCGGTCAAGCGGGCCTGGATTGCCTTTCCTACCCAATGTGTTTCCCCCGTGTATACAATGCACCATGTTCCATACGAAATAACAACTTAGGATTTAAGCGTGGATTTACAAACTTAAGTTCATTTCTCTTTTAGCATTTCAACGGTTGATTCCCAAAAAAAATACACAATACATACATAACTTTCCAATACGGACCACGACTCCGAATACGTACAGTTACTACCCAAAATACATATATACACACACATCTTGTCTACGGAGCCTCTACGAATACTAGGAGTTTATAATGTACTTGCAGACAACAAGGCCCCGGCTATACCTTACAATACATAACAGATTCAAAAGAGATGGCATGAATTACACACGGCCTCGGGAGGAAGTGGGACTCACCAGTACTTGCTGAAAGAGGAGGAGAAGGCACCACTAACGGTGAGCTGAGCTACCTGCTATGGATCCACCTACATCCATATGAAAGATGTAGCGCCCCCGGCAAAAGGGGCGTTAGTACTGTGGAATAGTACTAGTAAGTATGAGCAAACTTTACTCAAAGTAAAATCAGGAGATGCACAAATAGAAAGCAATTAAAGGAACCAACACATAGTGCATAGTGATACAAAAAACAAGTACAATTGAGGGCCTCACAGATTCTCGTTTCATCACAATCACACTTCCTTTTACACTCCACCCTTATTACCACGTGTTGCGGCGTACAACCCGATCCCACCTTACATTTCTGTTGCGGCGGGCAACCCGATTCTACCGTACAGTTTACACTCCACCCTTGTTACCTCTCCACCCTTATTACTTCTTTTTGCAGCGTGCAACCCGATCCCACCGGACCATCACATTTCATTGCAAATAATAACATCCCACAATTCAATCACAGGGTTTCATATCATCAAGAGTACAATTTCATAACACCCAACCAATCATGTATTCACAATAGTCTTTATCATCCATTAATTCAACCACATAGATGCTCATGAACAAGAATGTAAATTCATTACAACCAACAATCCATATGAAGTTAAGCCACAGTAAACCTTGTCAACAATGAGTCATATACAATATTCTCATGGCCATTTAGTTCAATTAGATCAATTCACAATTCCCCTTCATCACTTGTTACATAGCCCTTATCACTTAGATACATTTACACATTTGAGTTTGTTATCATTCTTTCATACCAACATACTCAAGCATTTAACGAACCTTGCACATGTTAGAGTAATCACATAGAAGTCACCTTTCACAATCTCAATTATCACGATAATCGACTAAGACAAATCAGAGAATGCAATCTCATACCTCAACAAAATCAAGCAATCAATTCACATATACCCAGCAAGAAACTCATACCGAATGTTTGGAAACCAACAAGGTCACTCTATGAAGATTAAAGTTAGCCATACATACCTCGAGTCGTCCCCTTTTTAATTTCTATCACAATTCACCGGACCGTCTCGCACCGTCAAGCTATTCCACAATGTGACATATTTCACTTAGAATTAGGAATTTTGTACCCATTTGGGCATTTTATCAACTACTATTTGGTCCTTTTGATTAACTAACCCTTTTTTAATGAAAGATTTCCCTAGCTTATTTCCCTTTGCTAGATTATGGAAGATTATTCACATGCATGCAAGGTTTCATCTTTTATTTTCAAGAACCAACCTATGTGTGTTTTATTCTTACACTAAATCTGAGAAATTGAGGAAATAGGGTGAAGACTTACCTCTTTGAGTGAAGAATATGACAATAACTCGATAATTTTCGGGCTTGAGGGATTTTGGAAAATTAAATTGGATGATGTTAAAACCTTCTCTCTCAAGAACTCTCTTCTTCTCTCTCTATTTTTGGTCAGAAAATCGTTAAAAATGAAGGGAAGGGGTGTTTTATAAAACAAGGGTTCTGGTTTTAAATTTAGAAAATAGGAGCATCGACACAGAGATGCGGTCAGGAATGCGATTGCATTCCTGCTATGCAGTCCGCATTCTTGTCGCATAAATGGCCCTCAAAATGGGCCAAAAGGAGACTGGACTGCCCAGATATGCGACCACTATGCGGTCTGCATACCTGTTATGCGATTGCATAGTGCGTTGCATAACCTCCCTCGCAAAAACCATGGGGCAAGAATGCGACAACTTGGCCCGCATTCGTGAAATGCAATTGCATTCTAGGCCGCATAGTTGTTCTCAAAATGGAAAAAAAACTATCCAGATATGCGATCCGCATACCTGTTATGCGATCACATAGTGCGTCGCATAAACGCGCAATTTCTGGAAAATTTAATCTTTCAAGTTCTGGGATACTTTTTACTCAAAATAGGACCATTTTAAGAATTTCTACAGTTATAACAGCACAGAGACCTATTCGAGCATCATTTTAGACATAGTAATTCTACGGGTCTTTACTAATATGGAAGAATAAAATGAAGTGAGCGAGTACCAACAAGAGGAAAGTTTTGGAAAAGAGGAGATTTTGAGTCAAACTTGGCTGGTAGAACAAGCTGAAATATTGGAAATATATGAGGCTCCACGTGATGAAATTACAGATGGGATGAAAGACTTAATAGAAGGAAGAGCTGAACTAGGACAAGAGATTGGAAAATTTGGCACTGATATTCACGACTTAGAGGCTCAATTGAATGCAAAGGTTGATGCGTCCGCTCAACAAAATAGTATGAGTTGTGTGGATTTTAAGAGGAGCTTATACGCCAAATTGAGGAGCTAAAAGTAGAGAGCCAATCATTCAGGCATATTTCTGTTGATGATGCCCATGTTGAGAAAAAAACACTAGATTCATGCGAGGAAGTAGATAATATTATATGTGAAGACTCTAGTGTGTGTACATATGAGGATGCAAAGAGTAATACAATTCTAGAGTTGGGGCGTATCGGTCCTCGTTCTAAACATTTTTCGACATTGTGTTTGGATGATGACATGGAAATCGAGTCATCTAAGCCTTTGGAGGAGTCAATGGAAGAGGAACAGACTGCTTACATTCTTGGATTTTTCGTGCTAGAAAGAAAAAATTACATTCCTCATATAAAGGCCGAGAAGTATAGAGTGAAAAATTTACTACTTGGCCTATTTATTTTTGTATTCCCACCAAAGGAGCATAGCCACAGACTAGATGCCATGTAAGGGGTACAATTTATAAGTTCAAGGTGGAGGCAAAAAGTGGTTCAAGTCGTGTCGCGACGTTAAATCAGGCGCTTGTTGGGAGGCAAACCAGCTTTACTGCTTTCTCTCATTTTTGTTTATTTTTTATTTTATTTTATTTTTATTATTTTGTAGTATTTATTTTTGTTTGTAGGATTATGAACATAGGAAGCAAAGCCATTGGAAGAGTGCAAAAGCTAGATGGTGAGAAATAAGTGTGGGGTGCCCGCACAAGGGAACCATCTTTGAGAGAAGTCTGAGTACCCCATGAGCTGCTTGTGCTTCGGCCTTTGGCCTTTCAGGGAGTTTCTTGTCCACCCTCATTATGTTTTGCTTTATTTGGCATTGGGGACACTGCACTCTTTTAAGTGTAGGGTGGGAGGAATTCCTTTAGATCATTAGTAGTATTACATTAGTATATTACTTTCTAATTTTTTCAGTTCCGTATTTTTGTTTTTTTTTATAATAGTGTAGTATTTTAGGTGATTAATTTTATAATTAAAAAAATTCGAAAAAAGTAGAAAAATTGGACTTTTCCCGATGATGGATCTCCTAAACAGTTTTCTTGAGGGATTAAAGCCTAAACAAAAATCCAAAAATATGTCTTTTAGCATTCTTTAGGTAGTAATAATCCCCTGTGATTTTTCTTTGTGCCTCGGTTCTTTTCCATGGGATGTCGTATGAACTGGGTAGTAGTATTTTTTTATATATATTTAGAGTAGATTAGAATTTAGGGAATAAATGGAGGAAGAAAGATGAGATTCCTAGCCGCCCTTGACTTGTTTGATAGTAGTATATTTAGGCTTTGACATGTGTAGTATCTTCCCTATGATTTGAAATTATTGATGATGCCTTTCTTACTTAGATAGCATGTTGTGTGACGCCTATGTCTCATTTACATGACTTGTGTTCACTTTGCGCTCAATGCTTAATATCTCGTGGCTTTGTGAATACTTTGTCACGACCCAAAATCCTAAGCCGGCCGTGATGGCGCCTATCATGGAACTAGGCTAGCCAACAATTACATACTGACATAATATCTCATAATATTCAAAACTATTCCGATCTTTCAAAAAAATTTCTTTCGCTTAAGCAGTTTAAAGCAAAAAAATGAGATAAACAATTTACACACTACCCCAAAACCCGAAGTCAACCGTTATGAGCATCTACGAGTAGTACAAAATAACCCTACAGTCATAATACATCAAGACTCAGAACAAGGAACGAAATACAAAACAAGAACATGGGAAAGAGATGCTGTGGACACTGAAAAACTACCTCGAGGTCCCAATTCTGGCTCCATGCGAGGAAGAAAAACTAGCGCTCGGTACCAGCACCTGTATCTGCATATAGGGGTGCAGGGAGTAATGTGAGTACGCTAACTCAGTAGTAATGAAAATAAATCAAGTCTTACCAGTACGAAACACATAAAATCAAATCATCAGTTCACAATGCTTTAAAAGCAACCTTCAGTAAAATCCTTTGAAAACATTGTGTTTTCCAACAATTCCAGAAATAAAATACCCGAAGAATTTAGTGTAAAATGAAAAAAATCATAAATATCCCATCGGGCCAAAACATGAATCATAAATCACCCCTCGGGCAAAACATCACTCAGAAATCAGTCACTCAGCATACCTCAGTATCAGCCCCTCGAGCAACCTCATTGTCACTCATCCCTCCCAATCACTCGGCACTCGGCTCTCGCACTCAGTGTGTACTTGCGCTCAATGGGGGTGTGTACAGACTCCGGAGGGGATCCTTCAGCCCAAGCGCTAATATCAAGCCACCTCGTGGCATCTCATATCCTCACAATCAGGCCCTCGGCCTCACGCACTCAGAAACCCTTAGCAAGCCACTCGGGCTATCAGTAAAACGGGGTACTCGACCCAAAACATCATTTTATAACTCAAATAGTGTAAATAAGGTTGAGTTTCGAAAACAGTTAAGCATAATATGACTGAGTGTAAATCACAAGTCAACACAGTGAGCAAATAGCAATAAAATCTCCCAAGGGGTCTAAACAAGTCGGCGCAAGGCCCCAAACATGGCTTACAGCCCAAATATAGCAATAGTTTTAGAACACAATTTAACATATCATTTAGAGTAAAATATGCAACTCAATAATTGACGCAGAAAGGACCAGGTCAAAATCCAAATCAGTGCACGCTACAAAATCATCATCCGGCATGTGCGCCACTTCAAAACAAGTGAGCAAATACGAAGTCTGGGGTTTCATATCCTCAGGACAAGGTTTATAGCCATTACTTACCTCAACTCGGCCCAAATACTAATTTGCGATGCTCTTGCCCCTCGAATCGGCTCCCGACTGCTCTGAATCTTACCAAAACCAGATTAACATCATCAATATACGCTATAGGAACAAGTCCCAATCAAAAACTATCAATTTTAGGCACAATTCCCGAAATTGGCCAAAACTTGAACCCCGGGCCAACGTCTCGGAATTCGATAAAAATTGCATCACAAGAATCCTCATCCTTTCCCGAGTCTAAATATATAAAATGCATTGAAATCCTACCACAAACAACCCCTAAATTCCTTAATTATAAGACTCAATTTACCAAACCCCAATTTATGCCATTAAATACACTAATTCCAAGCCTAATCCATCACATAATAACATAGAATCGAGTTTTTAGTCCGAGAAACGTACCTCCACCAAAGACCCTCGAAATCCTTCTCCAAATTGCTCTTAAAATGACTCAAACCGCATGTAAAAGTGATGAGAAATGCCAAAAATCCGCGAGGCAAGTATTTATACTTCCTTCCCAGTGAACCCGCACTTGCGGCCCTTGCTTCGCACCTGCGGAATTCGACTAAAAGCCCAAATCTCGCACCTGCGGTGAATCACTCGCACATGCGACTCCGCAAGTGCGGCCCATGCCTCGCACCTGTGACTTCCTCTATCCTAACTCTTTTTCGCACCTGCGAAAGCCACCCCGCACCTGCGGAGTCGCACCTGCGGCTACCCTTCTGCAGGTGCAGCCACATCAGATGCCTGGCACCAGCAACTTCTTCAGCTGTATTTTCCAACTTCAATCCCTCCGACGACTATCCGAAATCATCCCGAGCCCCTCGGGACCCCAACAAAAAAGACAAACAAGTCCCATAACCTTATTCAAACTTAGTCGAGCCTTCGAAACGCCAAATCAACGCAAAAACACCAAAATCACATCAAATTCAAGCCTATGAACTTTGAAATTTCTAAATTTCGCCAACGATGCCGAAACCAACCAAAACACGTCCGAATGACCTGAAAATTTGCACACACATCCAAAATGACAGTACAAACCTGTTCCAACTTTTAGAATTCCATTTTGACCCTGATAGCTAACTTTCCACTGCCGACCGAAAATCGCCAAAAACTCAACTTCGCCAATTCAAACCTAATTCTACACCGGACATTAAAACCACATTCCGAACACACTCCTAAGTCCCAAATCACCTAACGAAGCTATTTGAGCCATAAAATCTTCATTCCGAGGTCGTTTACCAATAAGTCAACTCCCAGTTGACTTTTCCAACTATTAAGCCAATTTAAGAGGCTAAGTGTCTCGGTTCTCACCACGAGCACTCCGAACCCGAATCAACCGACCCAACACAAACTAAATAGGCTAAGAAACATATGATAAAGCAGAAACAGGGGAAATAGGGAAAATCTCACGGAACGACCGGCCGGTTCCGTACATCCTCCCCTCTTAAACAGATATTTTTCCTCGAAGGGGTCTAAAAACATACCCGGAGTCTCAAATAAGTGAGGATATCTGCTCCGCATCTCCTGTCCGATCTCCCAGGAAGCATCCTCCACCGGCAGTCCTCTCCACTAAACCTTTACTGAAGCTATATCCTTAGACCTCATCTTTCTAACCTGACGACCTAAAATAGCCACTAGCTCAACCTTATAAGACATATCACCCTCGAGCTGAATCGTGATAAAGTCCAAAACATGAGACGGGTCACCAACATAATTCCGGAGCATCGAAACATGGAACACCGGATGAATACTCGATAAGTTGGGAGGCAAGGCAAGTCTATAAGCCACCTCCCCAATCCTATGAAGCACCTCAAATGGCCCAATGAACCGGGGACTCATCTTTCCCCTCTTCCCGAACTTCATAACACCCTTCATGGGTGACACCTTCAGCACCACCTTCTCCCCGACCATGAAAGACATATCTCGGACCTTCCGATCTGCGTAACTCTTCTGTCTAGACTGAGTCGTGCGAAGCCGCTCCTGAATAGACTTCACCTTACCCAACGCATCCTGAACCAAGTCTGTGCCTAATAACCTAGCCTCGCCCGACTCAAACCAAACAACCGGATATCTGCACCTCCTACCATATAAATCCTCATACAGAGCCATCTGGATACTCGCCTGCTAACTATTATTATATGCAAACACCGCGAGTGGCAGAAATTGGTCCCATGAACCCCCAAAATTAATGACACACGCACGCAGCATGTCCTCCAGAATCTGAATAGTACGCTCCAACTTCCTGTCGTTCTGAGGATGAAACGCTGTGCTCAACTCAACCTGAGTACCTAACTCCCTCTGCACGGCCCTCCAAAACTGAGATGTTAACTGAGTACCTCTGTCAGAAATAATAAAAACTGGAACCCCATGCAATCGGACAATCTCCTTGATATAAACATCAGCTAACCGCTCCGAAGAATAAGTAGTACCAACAGGAATAAAGTGCACGGACTTGTCAGTTGATCCACAATAACCCATATAGCATCAAACCTCCTCGAAGTTAGTGGAAGCCGAACTACGAAGTCTATGGTGATTCGCTCCCACTTCCACTCCGAAATATCTAATCTCTGAAACAATCCACCCGGTCTCTGGTTCTCATACTTGACTGCTGACAGTTGAGACACCAAGCCACGAACTCAACAATATCCCTCTTTATCCGCCTCCACCAATAATCATGTCTCAGATCATGATACATCTTTGCGGCACCCGGATGGATAGAATACCGCAAACTATGGGCCTCATCTAGAATCAAATATCAAAGCCCATCAACATTGGTCACGCAAATTCGGACCTGCATCCTCATGACCACGTCATCACCAATAACCACAGCCCTCGCACCACCGTGACGGACCCTGTCCTGAAGAACGAGCAAGTGTGGATCATCATACTGGCGTGCTCTACTCTGATCATAAAGAGAAGACCTGGAGGCTACACAAGCCAATACCCGAGGGGGCTCTGATAGATCCAATCTCACCAAATGACCCGCTAACGCTACTGAATCAAGCCAGAACTCATACTTCAAAAATTTTGCATACAGCTTCTTCTCACTCAAGGTCTGAAGCACAAATCCTCTCGAGATTGGGAATACACCAAGATGTCATCGATAAACACGATGACAAAAGAATCCAGATAAGGCTGGAGTACATTGTGCATCAAGTGCATAAAGGCTGCAGGGGCATTGGTCAGCCCGAATGACATAACCAGAAACTCATAATGACCATACATAGTCCTGAAGGCAGTCTTCGGGATGTCGGGCCCCCGAATCTTCAACTGATGATAGCCAGAACACAAGTCAACCTTAGAAAATACCCTGGCACCCTGCAACTGATCAAACAAGTCATCTATATGACGCAAAGGATACCGGTTCTTCACCATAACCTTGTTCAGCTGCCGATAATCAATACACATACGTATAGAACCATCATTCTTCTTCATGAACAACACCGGATCACCCCAAGGTGACACACAAGGCCGAATGACTCCCTTATCTAGGAGTTCCTGAAGCTGCTCTGTTAATTCATTCGACTCCGCTGGTGCCATACGATAAGGTGGAATAGAGATAGGTTGAGAGCCTGGCACCAGGTCAATACCAAAATCAATGTCCCTATCAGGTGGCATGCCTGGAAGGTCTGCAGGAAACATGTCCGAAAAATCACGGACCACAGGAACCGAATCAATAGCGAGAGTCTCAGTACTGACATCCCTCACAAAAGCCAAATACGATAAATACCCCTTTTCAACCATACGCTAAGCCTTCAGGTAGGAAATCACCCTGCTAGAAACATACTCAGAAGAACCTCTCCACTCAACCCTCATAAATTCTAGCATAGCTAAGGTCACGGTCTTAGCTTGACAATCAAGTACAACATGACACGGAGATAGCCAATCTATGCCCAATATCACATCAAAATCAACCATGCTAAGTAACAATAGGTCCACTCGGGTCTCCACACCCCTAATACATATCACACATGACCGATGCACACGGTACACAACAATAGTATCGCCTACCCGAGTCGACACATGAACCGATGTAACTAGAGACTCACGGGGCATATCCAGAAAATGGGAAAAATATGATGAAACATAGGAATATGTAGAACCAGGGTCAAATAAATCCAAAGAAACTCGGCGACAGACTAATACAATACCTTTGATCATTGCATCGGAGGCCATAGCATATGGCCTGGCTGGAAGTGCATAGATACGAGCATGGCCTCCACGTGCACGACATCCCCCTCTAGGGAGACCCCTCGCGGTCTGGCCCCCACCCCTAGCTCTCTGGGGGGGTGGTGAGGTAACTGGAGCTGAAGTCAAGGGCTAGCCCCTCTACTGAGAAGAACCACCAAAACGACGGGGACACTGCCTCCACATGTGCCCAAACTCTCTGCACTTAAAACAACTCCCTGGAGCTGGAGACGGGGACTGATAGAAACCCCTGGCACCAGAATGGCCACTAGAAGAATCATTCATAGAGGAACTTTGAACTGGTGGTGCTCAAGCTACACTCTAGGCTGGAAGGGCACCGAATGAAGAGCGGCCCAACTGAGAACTACGGGGACCTGTAACGACCCGGCCGGTCGTTCTGAGAGTTTAGCCCTGTTTCCCCCATTTCTACATTTTTCATATATTGATAGTCTATTTTTGTTGTATCGGGTCAGTTGGTTTGGGTCTAGAGTGGTCATGGTGAGAATTGAGGCATTTAGTCTCTCAAGGTAGCCTAGTAGTTGAGAAAGTCAACTAAGAGTTGACTTATTAGTGAACGAACTCGGAATGCAGATAATATGGCTCGGATGGTTTCTTTAGGTGAATTGGGACTTATTATTGTGTTCGGAATGGAGTTTTGATGTCCGGCGTAGAACTAGGCTTGAATTGGCGAAAGTTAGTTTTTGGCAATTTCTGGTCGGCAGTGGAAAATAGGATATCGGGGTTGGAATGGGATTTTGGAAGTTGGAAGGTGGAAGGTCTGTAATGTCATGTTGGGTATGTGTGCAAAATTTCAGGTCAATCGGAAGTGTTTTGGTTGGTTTCGTCGTAGTTGGCAAAATTTGGAAGTTCCAAAGTTCATAGGCTTGAATTCGATGTGATTTTGGTGTTTTTGTGTTGTTTTTGGTGTTATGAAGGCTCGGCTAAGTTTGAATGATGTTATGGGATATGTTGGTATGTTTGGTTGAGGTCGCGAGGGCCTCGAGTGTATTTCGGGTGGTTAACGGACCAACTTTTGGCTTGAAAACTGGGCAGATTTTTGTTGGTGTGAGTTTCTGGTTTCCTTCTACGCGATTGTGGGAGGGTGTTTGCGATTGCGTAGACCTAGCTGAGGATGGAAGGATTTTTGTAATATGTGATCGCGTGGTAGAGGTCGCGATCGCGTGAGTGTGAGGTTGTTGTGCAGTGCGATCCCGTGGTGTTGTTCGCGTTTGCATAGAGTTAAAGGGCGCATGAGTGGGCTGAGTTGTTATTCTTCGCGATCGCGTAGAGATGTTTGCGATAGCGTGGGTTTATGTCCTTCTGAATCGCGATCACGTGTGGATGTCTGTGATCGCGTAGTGTAATTTGATGGGGCAGCAGATTTGTTCTTCGCGATCGCGTGGGAGCTTCCGCGATCGCAGTTAAGAAAGAGGCCTGAGCAGATAGTTTTTAAGTTCTATTTCGGGGTTCTTGGCCATAACTTGTTTTTCCATTAGAGAGCTCGGGGGAAGGACATTTTGGATGATCTTTTCAGCGGGGTTCTTGTGGTAAGTGTTCTTCAATCATTTTTTGTTCAAGTTCATGAATTTGTCTTGATTTTCACCATGCAATTTGAGGAATTAAAGTAGAAAAGTTGGGGAAAATGGGATGAAAATTTGGAAAATTCTTTTGGTGTTTTGAGTGGGCAATTGAGGTCGAATTTTGGTAAATTTGGTATGGGTAGACTCGTAAGGGGGTGAGGATTCTAATTTTGTGATTTTTATCGAATTCTGAGATGTGGGCCTGGGGCTCGGGTTTGGCAAAATTTTGAGATTCTTGTATAATTTGATAGTCTTCGATTGGGTTGTCTTCCTTTGGTATATATTGATGATGTTAAACTGATTTTGGCTAGATTCGGAGCAATCGAGAGCCAATTTTAGGGTCAAGAGCATAGCGAACTAGGGTTGTGGCCCGGTAGAGGTAAGTAATGGTTATAAATATTTTCCTGAGGGTATGAAACCCTGAACTACATATTTCTCACTGATTTTAGAATGGCGCACATGTCGGATGACGAGTATGTGGCGCACATGTCGGATGACGAGTATGTGGCGCACATTGATTTTTTGATTGGACTAGGTCCTCTCCGCAGGCGACTAATGAGTTGAATATTTTACTCAAAACCTTATGTTAAATTATGTTCTAAATATTGTTGAATTATTTTGGCTATAAGCCGTGTTTGGGGCCTTGTGCCGATCTGTTTAGACCCCTTGGGGGATTTTTTACTATTGTTTTCCTCACTATGTATTGATGATTTCACTCAGCCGCATTGTTCTTAATGTTTTCGAAACTCAGCCTGATTTACACTACTTTGATATTTAAAAATGATATTTTGGGTCGAGTACCCTGTTTTACTGATTCGCCCAAGGGGCTTTTTGAGTGGTTCTGCTGAGTGAGGTCGAGGGCCTGATTGTGAGGATACGATACGCCACAAAGTGGCTTGATATTAGCACTTGGGTTGAAGGAGCCCCTCCGGAGTCTGAGCACATCTCCAGTGAGCGCACAGAGTGCCGAGTGACGAGTGATTAGGAGGCATGAGTGACTGTGAGGTGCTGAGTGACTGATTATGAGTGACTGTGAGGCATGTCCGAGGGGCTGATTATGATACATGTTTTGCCCGAGGGGCCTCTATATGATTCATTTCATTTTCATACTAAATCTTTCGGTTTGAAGTTGTTAAAATATACATTATTCAAAAGATTTTTCTGAAGTTGGTTTTAAGGCATGATGATTTCATATATCTATGTTATACTGTTGGAAAAGAAAGGTTGTGCATCTTGTGATTTGATGACATTGATTTTATGTGTTTCTTGATGCTCAGACCTGATTTATTTTCATTACTACTGAGTTGGTGTACTCACATTACTCCTTGCACCTTGTGTGCAGATCCAGGTGTTAGGACAGGGTGAGCTGTCTATCTGTTTCAGAGATTCTCAGAGATTTACGAGCTAGCTGCATGCGTCTGCAGTCCTGCTTACTATTATAGAATTTATTTTCGTTGAGTTGTATATTTTATGTAGATGCTCGTGACCAGTGACTCCGGGTTCTTGGGGGTTGTATTTAATATTCAGTATAGCTTTAACTATCTTATAAATGTTTAAAGGAAACCTTTATGGGTAATCAGTATAGTAAATATGTAAATGGAAGCTTATTATGATTCGAGTGTAGTTTTGGTTGGTATAGTTCCACGATAGACGCCATCACGACTGGCCTAGATTTTGGGTCGTGACAGAACCATGCCCCAAAGATGCACCACTATAGCTGGGCGGACTGACTGAGGAGGCCTGAATGAACGACCTCTACCATGTTGAAACTGCCCCTGGAAGGAGCACCACTAGAACCACCCGATCCACGAGACCTCTTGGCCCCCTTCTCCTCCCACTCCTGGCGGCGAACCGACTCAATATCTCAAGCAATATCAACAACCTGCTTGAAGATAGCACCTGATACCCTCTCCCGAGTCATAAAAAGGCGGAGCTGATAAGTGAGGCCATCCACGAACCTCCTTATCCTCTCCGTATTGGTAAGAACCAACTCGGTGGCGTGACAAGCCAACTCTGAAAACTGAATCTCATATTGCGTCACTAATAGCTCCACCTGACGCAGCTGCTCAAACTACACCTGAGGGGTGCTGAACCAACAAGCCTACGCCTCTCAAAGGACTCCCACCAACTAAAAGCAGCCCCAGAAAACTGAAAAGTAGCAAAAGAGACCTCACTGGTCTCCAGAATCCCAGCAGTGGGAAGCATCCTCTGACACTTATCCAGAAAACCCTAGACATCCTCGCCCTCAGCGCCACTGAATGTCGGAGGCTGAAGCCTACTAAATCTCTCCAGCCTATGCTGCTCATCATCTGGCATAGCTGGAACCACGAAGTCCTGATCTGGAGCAACCGGCTGGGCTGGAGTTGCCCCCCGTGTCTGAAGGACCTGAGTAACCTGCTCAGTTGTTCGGGCACCTGGAGTCTGACGGCCTCCCCCGGCCTGAGAAGTAGCACTAGTAGAAGGCACAGAAACTGCCTGAGCAAGGGTGGTACATATAGTCAAGATCTGAGCTAAGGTCTCCTGAAGACCCGGAATAACAATAGGCACCGACGGTACCTGAGCATGTCCCGCTAGAGCATCTGCGGCAGGGACCTGATCCTAAATGGTAGGTGGACCCTCTGGTACTGCCCCGGCTGCTGCACAGGCTGGTCCCCTACATCTACCATGGCCTCGACCGCGGCCTTGACCTCTCGATGGTCTAGCTGGTGGTTAATCACCCTGATCGGTAGCGAGAGTCCTCACCATATTTGAGAGAATGAAACAACAGAAGTTTAGATTTCCAGAATCAACAAAATGGCACGACAAAATTCAAGAAAAATGAGATTATTCCTAAGGGTTCTGCTACCTCTCGAAGATAAGTACATACGTCTCTGTACCGATCCGCAAGACTCTACTAAACCTGCTCATGATTGTTGAGTCCTATGTAACCTAGGCTCTGCTACCAACTTGTCACAACCCCAAATCCTAAGTCGGCCGTGATGGCGCCTATCATGGAACTAGGCTAGCCAACAATTACATACTGACATAATATCTCAGAATATTCAAAACTATTTCGATATTTCACAAAAATCTCTTTCGCTTAAGCAGTTTAACGCAACAAAATGAGATAAACAATTTACACACTACCCCAAAACATGGAGTCAACCGTCATGAGCATTTACGAGTAGTACAAAATAACCCTACAGTCATAATACATCAAGACTTGGAACGAGGAACTAAATACAAAACAAAAACATAGGAAAGAGATGTTGTGGACGTTGAACAGCTACCTCAAGGTCCCAATCACGGCTCCACGCGAGGAAGAAAAACTAACGCTCGGTACCAGCACCTGTATCAGCACACAGGGATGCAGGGAGTAATGTGAGTACGCCATGGAAATAAATCAAGTTTAAGCCATTACTTACCTCAACTCGGCCAAAATACTAATCTGCGATGCTCTTTCCCCTCGAATCGGCTCCCGCCTACTCCGAGTCTAACCAAAACCAGATTAACATCATCAATATACGCTAAAGGAACAAGGCCCAATCGAAAACTATCAATTTTAGGCACAATTCCTAAAATTGACCAAACTCGAGTCCCGGGCCCACGTCTCGAAAATTGATAAAAATCGTATTGCAAGAATCCTCATATTTTCCCGAGTATACACATATAAAATGCATCAAAATCCGACCACAAACAAACCCTAAATTCCTTAATTATAAGACTCAGTTTCCCAAGCCTTAAACCCCCAATTTATGCCATTAAATCCACTAATTCCAAGCCTAATCTGACACATAATAACATAGAATCGAGTTTTTAGTCCGAGAAACTTACCTCCACCGAAATCCCTTGAAATCCTTCTCCAAATTACTCTCAAAATGACTCAACCCGCATGCAAAAGTGATGAGAAATGCCAAAAATTCACGGAGGCAAGTATTTAGACTTCCTGCCCAGTGAAACCGCACCTGCGGCCCTAGCTTCGCACATGTGGTCCCAGGTGCGCACCTGCGGAATTCCACTAAATTCCCAACTCTCACACATGCGGTGAATCACTCGCATATGCGGCTCCGCAGGTGCGGCCCATGCCTCGCACCTATGACCTCCTCCAGCCTGAACCCTTTTCGCACATATGCAAGCTACCTCACACCTGCGGAGTCGCACCTGCGGCTACCCTTCCGCAGGTACGGCCACACCAGATGCCTAGCACCAGCAGCTTCTTCAGCTGCATTTTCCAACTTCAATCCCTCCGACGACTATCCGAAATCATCTCGAGCCCCTCGGGACCCCAACCAAAAACACAAACAAGTCCCATAACCTTATTCAAACTTAGTCGAGCCTTCAAAACGACAAAAACAATGCAAAAACACCAAAATCACATCAAATTCAAGCCTATGAACTTTGAAATTTCTAAATTCCGCCAATGATGCTGAAACCAACCAAAACACGTCCGAATGACCTGAAAACTTGCACGCACGTCCAAATGACACTACGAACTTGTTCCAACTTTCGAAATTCCATTTGACCCCGATAGCTAACTTTCCACTGCCGACCGGAAATCGCCAAAAACTCAACTTCGCCAATTCAAGCCTAATTCCACACCGGACATCAAAACTACATTCCGGACACACTTCTAAGTCCCAAAGCACCTAAAAAATCTATCCGAGCCATAAAATCTACATTCTGAGGTCGTTTACCAATAAATCGACTCCTAGTTGACTTTTCTAACTATTAAGCCTATTTAAGAGACTAAGTGTCTCGGTTCTCACCACGACCACTCCGAACCCGAACCAACCGACCCAGCACAACGTAAATAGTCTAAGCAATATATGATAAAGCAGAAACAGGGGAAACGGGGATAATCTCACGGAACGACCGGCCGAGTCGTTACATACTTGCATTAGTTTGAGAGTCGGAATGAGACCGTCCTTAGTGAGCCATGTATCATGTGTGGTAAGATTTTTTGTGTAGTCCATGTCATTGTACTTGTATATAGAACTTGTCTTGTATGTGAGTTGAAGCGAAATTTGAGGTGATGCTCGATTTGAAAAATGATTTTAGGCTTTCTTTGATCTTTTTGAGCTTATTGCTTATCATAAATAAAATTTATTACTGTTGAGCCTATAGACTTTTATTTGATACCCACATTACAAGCCTATACCCTTTTTTGCTCTTAATTGACATTGTTTTGATCCTTTTACCTCTTAAAGCACTTTAATTGTGAGATGAGCCCTAAAAGAAGTAAGAAGGAACAAAGTGTGGGGTAGCTTTTGAGTGGAACCAATGAAAGGAAGAAATGTGCACTTGTTTTGTAAAATAATATGCCACTAGTTGAAATTGCAAAAAAAAAATCTGGAAAAAAAAGAGCAGGAAAAATTTAAGATGAATAAATTGATATCTTGTTCTTGCTAGTGGGGTATAAATTAAAGTAGTGCTTAAATAAAGAGGGAACATTGTTGGGGTGATTGTAATTGTGAAATTAAAGTGGATTGAGGAATTTTCGCTTAAGTTATCATGTGATGTGTTAAAGTGCTTAGGAGGTTGAGTCACTATTCCTAAAATATATCATACCCGTCCCTTAGCCCACATTACAACCACAAAAAAGTCCTAATTGATTTTAGATCGAGTGAGCCTACAGTAGTAGAGATTTGCATTAAGGGCAAGCCTATGGTACCAATTGCATGCATGTGACTTCTTTGTGAGAGTGAGAGATTTCTTTGATATATGTGAGTCCTTAAACTATATTTGATCATGAGATTCAAATGTGTGGATTCAATTTACTCTCTTTTTCTTATTATGAGGGCACATGATTTTACGAGGGATAGGTAACATTATTAGACTTCTCTACGACGTTGGGCGTTCAAGCCATGAGTGCATTGTGACATTGAGTCTGTTTTTGAGGTTAGGATTGTTGTGAGCATGTTGTCTTTGTTTGAATATTTTTGAAGTATGGAATAAGTAAAAGGGAAGTTTGTGGTGATTGCATATGCTAGAGTTTAATTGTTGCTATCAACCATGATAATTGGTGTAGAGTGCTCAAAAATTTAATTATTTGTTGGTTGACTCGAGGACGAGCAACGTTTAAGTGTGGGGTGTTGATAATCGACTTAATGTATGCATATTTTAATATAAATCGCCTCACATTTGCTCATGTATCGACGATTTGAGATGCTTAATATGATGATTTGTGCTAAATTTTGGTATTTCTATGTGTAGGAATCATTCAGATGAAATATGGGATGAAATGGCGCGAATTGGAGCGAAATCGGGACAAAAAGGCAAAAAGTGAATTTTGAGGGCCACAGCCAGCGCGTTCTAGCAGCTAAAATTTTTTAGCGCCAGGGCCAGCGCCCCACGTTGCCCTGGACGCTCAACACGTGAATATGTCCTATTTCTACTAGGATTCGGTTATGTCGACCCCTAGACGCCCCCAACTCATATAAAAGCCAATATAAACCTATATTGAAGGGGGGAACGTGACTTTTAGAGGAGAACAAAAGTACGAAACACTCGGATGAGGACGTTTTTGAGAGAAAAACACAAGCACAAAGCCGCCGTGGAGGCCGGAATTCATCAAGTTCCATCTTTCTTCCACCAAACTTAGTATTTTTTATGTTTCTTGTATGATTTGTTGTTTTACTACCATGTCTATGTGGAGCTAAACTTCACGTTCTAGGGTTGTGGTTCTTTCATGACTAATTTTATTCGGATATTGATTTTGCTTTCTTGATTTATCATATTGGTTTATTTATTTAATCTTGTGCTTAATTATTTGATTGCTTGATCACCAATTGAATGCTATCTATGAATCTAGAATTGAACTCGAAAGTTGGAATTCTAGATTGCATATAGGATTAAATAGAGCAAGTTCTTGAACCTGGGCATCGGGGAATGGATTCGCGGTTAGGATAAACATATACATAATTGCCTTGCTTGGTTGATTTACAGAAACTATAAATGCTTTCTTGTTAGTTCTAACTCCATAGACATATAAGCGTTAGGTTAGCTTGAATAGGCGAGTAAGAACTCGACAGATTCTTATGAGAAATATTAACCCTGTTAACCAATAAACTACATAAATTAATTAGTCAATTCAATTGAAGAATACAATCTGAATGTTAGATAGCCCATAACCCTAGATCGTTTTCATCACATTGATAATATAAAAATATGCTCTTCCTCTGTTTAAAGTTCATTAGTTATTTTGTTTCTAGTTTAATTACTTTAACATCACTACTTTTAGGTTTAATCCTTGTTTAGATAATTAGGATAGTCTAATTTAGTTAATAGTTAATCACAAGTCCTCATGGGTTCGACATCCGGCTTTTAGTCACTTTATTACTTGACGACCGCGTATACTTGCGTGTGTGTTTGGCCATAACAAGTTATTGTAATATTTTGGATATTATAGTTGAAACTGCTAATAGAAACAAAATGGAAGTTGTTAATGAAATATTTACAAAGTATGATTAATGGAGTTCATCTCCTCTTTATTCATGAATTAGTTTGGGTAGAATAAAACCTGACAGGCTTGCTCAGTCGGGTTTACTCGGTTGAGCGCCGGTCGCGCTCCTCGATTTTTTGGACGTGACACATACTCGGTACTTTATTTTTACTGACGTCCCTTTTTCCTGAGGACGCTTTGTTTCATGCCTGCAGGTCTCGATAGACAGGTTAATAGTCCTCCTAGTAGGCTATCAGTTCAGCTGAAGGTGTTGGTGCAATTCACTTGCTCCAGAGTTTATTTGGTTAGTATGATTTGGACATGTATTGATTGGTATGCCGGGGCCTTGTCCCGAGCTTTATGGTTTTTAAGTACTCTTAGTGGCTTGTAGACAAATGTCAGTTTGTCGGCTTATGTTTTGAGTTTACAAATGATCATGTCGGCCTTATAGGCCCATATGTCACATGTATAAGTTTCTATATCATGTTGGGTCGTCCTATGTCTAGGATTCCATTATGTTTTATTATGGTTGTCTCATGAAGGCCCTTTTAGCCCATTTACCCATGATAGTATGATAAGAAAGATATATTATGTTGGTACTCGGTTGTGTAAGGTATCGGGTGCCCGTCGTGGTCCTTTAGTTTGGGTCGTGAAAAAACTCAATAGTGGAAGTATTTCCATGAACTGGAAAACTTCGGTTCCTAGTGTATGAATTAGGCTAACAATAAAAGAGATCGCACGAACTAGTACTACGTCTAAATGCATGAGAATAACCTAGAAACAAAAGGAATATCATGTACAACAACTACAACTAAGAATAACTCCACAATAAAAGAAATCACATAATTATAAAAGTGATAACAACTTCATATAAAGCATATAATAGCAAACTCGACAAGTAAAGAATATGACATGTAATGACAACTTCAAATAAAGCATGTGATAATAGACATGACGAATAAAAGATACAACATGTGCTAAAAACTCCAAATGAATATATGAAAGAAGCCTAAGAGTCTAAACCGGTCAATTTCCACATATAAGCCCGAGTATGTACTCGTCACCTTGCGTACATGGCTTTCACATGACAAAAATAGCACAAACGACTCGAATCCTAAGGGGTAGTTCCCCCACACAAAGTTTGGAAAGATACTTACCTCAAAGAAGCTAAACTAAGACTCTAAAATGACCTTCTCGTGTGAAAAAATCTCCGGACGGCTCAAATTTAGCCAAAATAACTTAAAATCATAAATAAAAACCATTGAAAACAATTCTGGATAATAAAGCTTCGATCTTAAAATCAATCCAAAAGTCATCCCCGGGCCCGCACCTCAAAACATGAAAAAATTAACAAAATATGAACTCCCATTCAATTAGAGTCCAACCATACTAATTTCATCCAATTCCGACCCCGAATCTATATTCAAAACCCAATTATTCTCTTTAGAAAGTTTTTGATAAAAATCCCCAATTCTCTAATCAAAACATGGATTAATTCACAAATCAACTACTAGAATCATTTTAAAGTACAAAAATTAAGACTATATACTGACCCCCATGAGAATACGAGAAGAAATCCGCAAAAATCACCTCAATCGGAGCTTTAGAACTCAAGATATGCTCAAAATACCAAAAGAGCGCAGTCTGATTTTTTTATACACATGCATTTCCGCTTTTGCGCCCAAAAGGCCGCACCTGCGCATTTCCATCTATCATTTTCTCTTTTGCGGACAATGTTTCGCACCTCCGAGGTGGCAGAAGCGGACCCAACTTCGCATCTACGAAGCACCAACACTATCTCTCTTCTCCTACACTAAAATGAGTATAACTTCCTCATACGATGTACAAATTTGACTATTCTTTTTTATATGGATCCATAATTACGATACGGATCTAATGCTTCAATAAAAACAGAAACTGGAGCTCCTTTGCTTAATGTGGTACCATTTATGCTTGAATAAATGCGTCGAAACATCAAAAACGAGCGCAACACGACTCAAACCTATTAGAAACTCACCCGAGCCCCTCGGGACCCCGTCCGAACATACCAATACGTCCCAAAACATAACGCGGACATGATTGAGGTCTCAAATCTCATCAAACAACTTCAAAACTATGAATCGCACCTCATATCAAACTTAATGAACTTATGAACTTTCAACTTCTACAACTCGCGTCGAATCATATCAAATGAACTCGGAATGACGTCAAATTTCGAATCTAAGTCTCAAATGATACAACGGAGCTATACCAACTCTGGGAATCGAAATCTGAGCCCGATATCAATAAAGTCAACACCCGATCAAACCTCTCAACCTTCCAAACCGTCGACTTTTCAACTTTCGCCAAAAAGCATCAAATCAACCTACGAACCTCCAAATCCAAATCCGGATATACGCTTAAATACAAAATCAACATATGAAGCTATTAGAATCATCAAAACACCATTCTGGAGTCGTCTACATAAAAGTCAAAATTCGGTCAACTCTTGCCACTTCAGCTTCTCAAACAAGAATTATTCTTCCAAATCAATCCGGAATCATCCGAAAACCTAACCCAGCCACATGCAAATCATGATAAACAATACGAAGCTGCTTGAGACCTTAAACCGCTGAATAGAATGTCACGCCCCAAACCTGGGGGCGAGACCGGCACCCGATGCCTCACCTATCCGTGCGTACCAACTTGCGACTAAGGGACTCTGAACATATAATGTCATAGTTTTTCCATGGGCCACATTGCAAGACAATTGTGAATGCTGACTAAACATTAATATAAAGCTGGGTCGACAAAGCCGTCATAACTACTACGACTGGCAAACTAAGAAAATATAGATAAAAGGCTTATAAGCCAAACATACTGCACTAACTAACAAGATGTGTCTACAAGCCTCTACTGAGGGATATATTGTGATCGGAACAGGGCCCCGGCCTACTCATAACATATATACATATATGCACAAGATGTACATAAAGCTCTAGACCCGGCAACTCCGAAGAGCATGGAGCTTACCGATCAAGCTGAACTCGAGCAACACCTAATGGAGAGATCTACCTGTTTGTCAGTATGAATCTGCACACATGAAATGCAGAGCCCCCAGAAAAGGGACGTCAGTACGAAATAATGTGCCGAGTATGTAAGGCAATATACTGAAAGCTGTAATTAAACTGATAATATAATAACTGAATGTAACTGGAAGTCAAAGATAATCTGAAGATATGTTTACCGGCTGATAGTGATTCAACTCTCTCAATGTAGTAAGTAAAATAGTTATCCGGCCCTATAAGACTCGGTATATATATATAACTGCTCTGCCGTAGTAGGCTCGCTCATAGGCACTCGGTCATACTAGGCTCTATATCTCGGCAAACTAGGCTTGCTCATAGGCGCTCAGCCACAGTAGGCTCGGTATATAACTTACCATCTGATCAGAGGTTGCCCAATAGGAGCCTGCCAATTGATTATAGCTCGATGGAAATGCAAATATTGTAATATTGTATATATAGTATCTCCTATCTTTTGACTAGAACAAGACAATACTTAATTGAATATGAAGTCCCGATAAGGAAGAATATTGTAACTTATGGGACTGGGAAATGTACATAAATTCAGGAATATGAATTTCTCTTTATGCTTCATTATCAAACTCGTATAATTACGAGATCATGCCAAAATGAAGGAAGGGCTTATCTTTAACATACCTGGAGTAGGAAAAAATCCGTATGATATTTTTGGAAAAGATTACCCCGTACTCCTTTAGAATCACCAATCACGCTGCTAAAGTGCTAAGAAATCTCGTTGAAATTTTTTTTGTGTTTCAAGAAGTCTTGTTGAGATCTTGTTGGGTTGAAGCTACGTCTATTTTGAAATTACTTACTATATATAAGTGAGAGTTGGAATGGACGAATACATAGGAACACTTGTACTGCACTGTTCCGTAACACTGTGTACTGTTTTCCTCTTGATAAAACACGCGTACTGTATTTTACCATCTAAAAATATATATTGAACCCCTTTCCCTCTCTCACCGGCAATTTTACTAAGGTGTTGTGCATGGATTTCAGTAGTTGTAAATCATATTCTTTGTAGTCTTTTGCCTATATTTTATTCCTCTTGTTACGATACAACTTAGTGAGTAAGTAAAAGTTTGATTTTCTTTGTCGAGGAGATTACTGATTGAAGCTAACGTCCCTTTTGAAATGTTTGTAATAGAGAGAAGATTATAAGATTGCCTTTGATTATTTTAAGGCCAAATAAAGCAAAATGTAAATTTTCTAAGTAGGTGATTACACGTAATAGTCACTTATGTTAATCATCTTAGCTTGCCACCTTTCAATTTGACTTATGAGTCATTTAGGTTGAAGGGTGGGCTTCCACATAGTCAAATTTTAATCCTTATCCAATAATTCCCTAATTAATTAGGTAATATTTCACTATTCAATAATTAATCAATTTCTCACATAATTAAGAATTATCTCAACTTATTTAAAATATTATTCACTTTTAACACACCTCATACACCTTACTATTCTGTTCATGTGGTACCTTGTATGGTACTAGTCCATAAGTATCAGGTATTTTTGCTCGGGTCGTATTTTATCCCAAAATGACAAACTTTGACGAAATTCATTTTCTTCTATTTAATTACCCTCTCATCTTCACGAATATACACATCTCTTGTTTGAGATAGCATAATACTTATAATCCAAAATAATATCATTCACGAACTTACGTCGATTAACTTACGACGAAACTTTAAGGTACAAAAACATGGGGTGTAACATCATTCCCCCCTTTGGAACATTCGTCCTCGAATGTTGACTGATGCACTTATCATTTCATAACCCATAGCTCTTGCCAATATTTAATATTCTCCTTTCCATTTAGGCAACTGTGCTTTGAATAAATCCATAGGCCAGGGCATCCCCCCCTTTAAGACTCTTTCTTACACCACGACTTGTAGTCGGAATCCTTCTAATCTCGTAATTGTTGCTACCTTCTATCATGCAGCCTGTACGATTCTAATTTTGCATGTGCATATATGCGACGCTTCTCTCCTCTTTCCTCCATCTCTTAGCCAATCTCTAGGCCTTATTTTGTGAACATATACAAAATTATGTCAAGTTGTCCCTCTGGGCTTCATTAGCTTTACTGCATCTAAGTAGGCCATACTATACCATAACTCTTACTTCGATTTATTGTTACTGTGGTACGTGACCAAACTCCAGGTTACTCTCTCGGTTCTTATCATGTATGTATAAATCTAAGTACTTTAATGCTTCCTCGCTACCGTTTATCTTAAGAATGACAGCTTGATCCCCTCTCATACTGTTGAACTTAAGATCTATCATCTACCACTGATAACTTGACCTCTTATGTAACAATGCCGCTAGGTCTCACGACTGATCGGGGACATCTGGAGTAATTAGATTGATCCACCTAGGGTGACGCTATACTTACATAATTGTATTTTATAGTATCCCAATGCGACTCACCTTACATGGGTATTCCCGTACAATTCATGAAATCCTCTTCAAGTCATTACTCAATCGAAGGCCCAAACGTCATCCTTTATCAATCACAATCACACCCTCATTCTACTACCGTGGAAGCATTCCATCTCTTCTAAATTCTACTAGTCTTAGACTCCTTTGAGTTCATTCAGGCTATAGTGAGATTTCTATGACTTAGAGAAACCATCAGCTCTCTTGTTTTTCATGGGCTTAATCTCGAGGATTTATCTGTTCTGATCACCTTCTCACTCGCATTTTCTTATCCTTACTCCTGTCTTCCTAAAACCTTGTCGCTTTCCCATACGTTAGCTTGCGACCTACACATATCTATTTATACTACTCGTAACCTTCCGTCAACTTACTTGCACCATATATTTCCTTGTGTTATTCTGTAATATCAAGCGAGACATCACATCGTCTCTAACTCTTCTTTACTCTCTTAAATAGACTTCTCAATACCTAGAAAACATAGGTTGGGAAGACATGCCACTGACGACACCTCAATCATTCCTGGATACTGAATTTTCACACTTCTAGCCTTCTATCCGATGTATGGACTATTCACAACCTTCTGCATTTGAGTATCTCATACGTTGTTCAGCTTTAACTTACTTACTTAAAAGTCTCGCATTACATCTTATGTGTCTTTCATGACCTTCCCTCCACATAGGTATAATTCATATCCACAACTTGAACTTTTATTATAATACTTGCACCTATTTAGATGATTCGGTGAGAGCTTTATACTGACTTCTTATGAGGCTAGTGCCCTTCTAACTTGCTTTATCGTAGAGCCATTATATAATGTGGTTGTTGTACTATCTCTATGACTGATTTCTATAATTTTGTGGGTCCAATAACCAGACTCCTGATTTACATGGTTGATGTAACTCTTTAGTTTCTTCTTTCCTCTGATCAACCTTTATGTAGGCTTAATCTATCTTTCTCTTTTGTCAATATATATGTTGTATGGATAATACTCCAAACTTTTAAGTGAGTTCATAACGTAACCAACTGGATCAGTGATCCAATAATTCATTTCGTTCCATCTTAGCTTTCTTTTAACGTAAGCTATTACTTTTCCTGGTCTTTATGCCCCCTTGTTGCCTCCATACTTAGCTTATCTTAGTTCCCACACATATACATATTGGAACTCCATACAACTCATATGGTCTTGAATATCACTTCTTATTTTACTTCCCGTTCATTAACCGTGGTAGGTGCCACCTTCTTATGGAGTGCATACAATGTTGTTGTGAGACTGTTGTTACATGACCATTTCCTCTTTAGATCATTGTGCTTAGGTTGAAGCCTTCTTCATTATTTCCTGAGCTAGTCTTTCATTGTAGTACATAGGGAGGACCTTCTGATTCTTGTAAGGTTGCGAGCTTATTACATCATTTGTCCGGCGGAATTTTTTATGTTCTTTCTTACTTGTAATTATCCTTACTTACTTACCTTCATGCCCTTGGGCTCGTAATGTTGCTTTTGAGCTGATATTCTGATTATCTTCCCAGTGGCACTCTCTTTTATCTCCATAACCCTCGTACGGTACCTTTACTACCGCAACTTCTATCTTAATATTTCTCAAGGTTACGATGTCATATCTGCGAGATTGAATGCCTCATGTTGGAGTTTACTATATTTATCTTGCATGATCTGTAGTATTTGAATAAGTGCAATTTCATCCTTTTCTTATTTTTGTCACATTCTTTCTTTACCATTCCATAGTTACTAGAACCACTTAATTCTGACTTAATATCATGTCACTCCATATTCCCCCATTTAGGGTAGTACTAAGAGTTGGAGCTACGACAATCTGCCTATAGATGTTTTACCTCTTTATTTTTGGCGTCTTTTCCCATCATCGATGACCCTTACTCTCCTTACGGTAATCCTTCTGTACTAAGGATAACGAAATTCCTTACTCGCGAGGGTGACAATTACTATAACTGGAACATACAGTCTCTTAAGCTTAACTTTTCTCACATTGCTTACTTTAGGGAAGCGTCTTCTTGAATGACCATTCTCAGAATTTCTCATGAATCTTCTTTCGTTGTCCATTCTATTACTGCCAGAATGAAATCTAAAATTCTCATAATGTCTCACATTATCAAATCACTAAACCCCTAATTCATGTTTAGTTTAAACCCCTAATTCATGTTTAGCTGATCTTATTCACCAGCCCATACTAATTTCTATTATTTTGGGGTTTAACTCTCCCTTCTGGTAGTCGCGTTGGAGTCACGAACTTATTCATCAAAATGAGGATATGACTTTATGGCCTATACTCTTTTGTAGTCTCAAGTCCTATCACCTTCCGTCTTTTCTTTCACTTGACTGTAGACTTTGTAATACTGTCTTTTTTACCTAACATTGCCATTCATGTATCATATCTTACTTATAATGCTTCATTGACTCTCTTCTTATCCGCTAACATTTATGTCTATCACATTACTTTGAAAACTTCAATAAGACATTCTTTTGCTTTTCGCTCCCCTTGCTTCATTCATCGACTCTTCGGGTTGCTCAACGTCCTCGCTCGACTAGGGACGAGAGTCACACTAAGGTAATATTTATCCCTTCCAGGCTTTCAGTGCCTATCTTCTGGAAAAAAAAATTATCATACTAGTATTCACATCTAATTGTAATATTCTAGAGTGCATCATTTGGGTGTCTCACAAGAAGATCTATTAGCACATTTGTAATATCCTTCAGAAAGGTCAATTAACGCAAACAATTCATCCATCATTTGGGGTCACTCTAACCTCAGCCGGATCCTGATATCCTGTCATTCTCTTGAACCATATCTGTTAGTTCCCATAGGGCATAACTAAGATCGATGTAGCCAATTGTGCATACCTCTGTTACTGTTGAATGTAACTCAAAAAACTTATATTCCTCTACCTGAATTGTAAATATTGTTAACCTTCATTAACTGGGTGTCTCGTACCCTTCTTCATCTTGCTTCTTTTACTTGTTGAAAGTTATATTTATCTTTTGAATCCCTCATTGTCTTTCACCATAAAGGTGGATAGGTATTCTTGCCTCAAGGATCCTTATCAAGAGGCTTACACGTTTTAGTACACACATGATCTACTGAAGACCTTACATTTACTTATCATAAGCATCATGAAAAATCGAGTCCCTCTTACTCAACTCTTCCATAGAAACATTCAATATCTTACCAACTGTATTTATCGATGTAGTTATCGTCTTATTACGAATAAAATAGAATTTAGGAATTTGAATTCTTACAGCTGAGCTCTACCACACAATCTAGAGTAAGAAGAAAGAGTGACAATCCTAAATGCCTTGTAGCCTCCTGGTTATAAGTGTGGTGCACAACACACCCATAAACAAAACTCTACTAGACATGGCTTGTAGACTCCCTTGAGACAGAACTGCTCTGATACCACTTCTGTAAAGCCCCGAACCTGGGGGCGAGGCCGGCACCCGATGCCTCACCTATCCTTGCGTACCAACTTGTGACCAAGGGACTCTGAACATATAATGTCATACTTTTTCCATGGGCCACATTGCAAGACAATTGTGAATGCTGACTAAACATTAATATAAAGTTGGGCCGACAAGGCCGTCATAACTACTACGGCTGGCAAACCAAGAAAATATACATAAAAGGCTTACAAGCCAAACATACTGCACTAACTAACAGGATGTGTCTACAAGCCTCTACTGAGGAATATATTGTGATCGAAACAGGGCCCCAGCCTACTCATAACATATATACATATATACACAAGATGTACATAAAGCTCTAGACCCGGCAACTCCGAAGAGCATGGAGCTTACCGATCAAGCTAAACTCGAGCAACACCTAATGGGGAGATCTACCCGTATGTCTGTCTAAACCTGCACGCATGAAATGCAGCACCCCCAGAAAATGGTCGTCGGTACGAAATAAAGTACTGAGTATGTAAGGAAATATACTAAAAACTGAAACTAAATTAATAATATAATATCTGAAAGTAATTAGAAGTCAAAGATAATCTGAAGATATGCTTACCTGTTGATACTGATTCAACTATCTCAATATAGTAAGTAAAATTGTTGTCCGTCCCTATATATATATATATATATATATATAACTGCTCTGCCGTAGTAGGCTCGCTCATAGGTGCTCGGCCATACTAGGCTCTGTATCTCAACAAACTGAGCTCGCTCATAGGAGCTCGGCCACAGTAGGCTCGGTATATAACTTACCATCTGATCGGAGGTTGCCCAATAGGCCCTTGCCCATCGATTATAGCTCGATGGTAATGAAAATACTGCAATACTGTATATATAGACTCTCTTCTCTCTTGACTGGAACAAGACAATACTTAATTGAATATGATGTCCCGATAAGAAAGAATATTTTAACTTATGGGACTAGGAAATGTACATAATTCAGGAATATGAATTTCTCTTTATGCCTCGTTATCAAACTCGTATAATTACGAGATCATGCCAAAATGAAGGAAGGGATTAGCTTTAACATATCTGGAGTAAGGAAAAATCTGTATAATATTCTTGGAAAAAGTTACACCGTACTCCTTTAGAATCGCAAAATCTCACGTTGCTAAAGTGCTAAGAAATCTCGTTGGAATTTTTTGTGTTTCAAGAAGTCTTGGTGAGATCTTGTTGAATTGAAGCTACGTCCATTTTGAAATTACTTACTATATATAAGTGAGAGTTTGAATGGACGAACACATAGGAACACATGTACTTCACTGTTCCGTAACACTGTGTATTGTTTTCCTCTTGATAAAACACGCGTACTGTATTTTACCATCTAAAAATGTATATTGAACCCCGTTCCCTCTCTAACCGGCGAATTTACTAAGTTGTTGTGCATGGATGTCAGTAGTTGTAAATCATATTCTTTGTAGTCTTTTGCCTATATTTTATTCCTCATGTTGCGATACAACTTAGTGAATAAGTAAAAATTTGATTTTCTTTGTCATCGAGATTACTGATTGAAGCTAACGTCCCTTTTGAAATGTTTGTAATAGAGAGAAGATTATAATATTGCCTTTGATTATTTTAAGGCCAAATAAAACAAATGTAAATTTTCTAAGTAGGTGATTACACGTAATAGTCATTTGTGTTAATCATCTTAGCTTTCCACCTTTCAATTTGACTTATGAGTCATTTAGGTTGAAGGGTGGGCTGCCACATAGTCAAATTTTAATCCTTATCCAATAATTCCCTAATTAATTAGGTAATATTCCACTGCTCAATAATTAATCAATTGCCCATAAAATTAAGAATTATCTAAACTTACTTAAAATACTACTCATTTTTAACACACCTTATATACCTTACTATCATGGTCGTGTGGTACCTTGTATGGTACAAGTCCATAAATATCGGGTATTTTAGCTCGGATCGTATTTTATCCTAAAATGACAAACTTCGACGAAATTAATTTTCTTCGATTTACTTACCTTCTTACCTTCACAAATTTACTCATCACTTGTTTGAAATAGCATAATACTTATAATCCAAAATAATCTCATTCCAGAACTTATATCGATTAACTTACGACGAAACATTAGCGTACAAAAATATGGGGTGTAACACAGAACGCTAATTCTCAAAAATGACCAGTCGGGTCGTGATCACACTCAACTATGTCTAATAAAAGATTAAGCGGGCATTGCAAATATAATCCGGGGTATTATACCCAGAGTCGATCCCACAGGGAATTAAAGTCTCAATCAAGTCTTTAGAATACGCAACTTTTACTCAATCAATTCTCTCAAGACTTTTTGAATATAAATTGGTGATGTTTTACTAATTCTATTGACAATAATAATAACTAACAATTACTAACAATGTGTTGTAAACAATTATGATAAAGGTCTAAGGTTATGGTTTCCCCCGTTGGTGAACTTCCTTCTCGGATACTTCTTATAGTTTGATTAGTTGTCTCTATCAATCATGAACACTCTATCTACCATAAATCTCTCTCAAGTAATTATGATAATTTACTAGACGCACTCTCTCAAGTTACGCTAGCTAGATTGCATTACAGTTCACTTTAGATTGCACCCGAGGTATCGTTATCTCTAATCCAACCTCTAAACCCTCGGTTATGACTTTCGTCTATACTCCGGGAGTGATGTTGTTCAAACAACTACCTAAATATGCACTCTCTCTCAAGTAGATACATAATAAATAGGAACAGCTAATTGAGGGCCCTTCAATCAACTATACAACAAGAACGTAGCTGAACAAATAGAGATGAACAATCAACAAAACTATATTAATATCACCATAAGTTTATCCCCCAACGGGTTCCACCAAAACCCTAGATTAAGAAAATTAGCTACTCATATTCATAAGAATCAATTCTAAAATAACTTGCATAATTGAACTACAAAATAATAAATAAAAGCTATAAAAATCAATGTTTGCTTCACTGAGTAGTAATCCACAGGTTTTTCTTCACTTCAATGGCTTCCCCCCTCTTCAAGTTGTATTTTTGAGTCTATTTATATGTTTGGGATACACCCTAAACGTGTAGGAGACTTCTATTCCAACCGGGAAATACTTAAAACTCTTCAAAACTCGGATTTGACCGGATCAGGGGCCACGCGTTACAAGCCAACCGCCTGGATAACGCCTGGCCAGGCCTGGCGTTTGGGCTCTGGCACTTGGATAACGCCTGGCCAGGCCTGGCATTTGGGCTCTGGCGCCTGGATAACGCCAGGTTAGGCCTGGCCTTAAGGCTCAAACGCCCGGCTATAGCCCGGTGCACTCCTCTTCGCCTCTTGAGCGTATTTTCCACGTTTATGCATCCATTTAGCTCGGCTTCCATCTCCAATTCACCTACACATGAAATAGACTCCATTATGCACATACAAAGTATATTTTTATCATTAACGCACATAACGTGTTAAACCATAAATTCTAGCCACACATCAACACCCCACACTTAAACATTTGTTCGTCCTCGAGCAATCAAACTACAGTCATGTCACAACTTATTAAGCAAATCTCTTAACACGTTATACCAAGAATTTTTTTAAAACAGTTCAAGCACAAAGGTGTGACATTCTCGCCTCAATAATCGACTCACATATACCATGCTTTATTAACAATCCACTCACTACTCTAACATAGAGGTCAACAACATTACCTTTCCTTCATGAATCATGTGCCCTCACCAAATCAAAGAGCTAGTTCCACACACAATGAAATTTAAGAACACTTAGGAACTCAAGATAGAAAGAATTCACTCACTCTCAGAAATAATATTCATATGCCACAAAAGATGCACCATAGGCTTGCCCGTAGTGTACTACTCTACTAATCGAGCTCATTCAGTCTAGGATCAAGTAGGACTTTATTTGGTTGTAATGTAGGCTGCGGGACGGGTAGGATACATTTAGATATAAGAGTGACTACACCTCCCTAAACACTTAATACATATATTTTAGCACTCAACCTCAAACTTATATTAAGCCAAACTCCACCTTCACATCAATGTTATTACCCCATACTTCTTTAAGCACAATTACATNTATTTTAGCACTCAACCTCAAACTTATATTAAGCCAAACTCCACCTTCACATCAATGTTATTACCCCATACTTCTTTAAGCACATTTATATTAAAAGTCACCACATATATATTTTTCTTTCACCACAATACAACTATTTCTTTTCTATCTTTTTTTTTTTCTTTTTTTTTCTCAAGTGACTCTTACTTTTCCAAAACAGTGCACCTTTCTCCTTATTTCAATTATTCCCCTCAAAAATCAACCTACCACCCCATATTTTAGTTTTTTTTTCATATTTCATAACATTTTCAGTGCTTACGAGAGGTGACAAGGTTTAAATATATGATCAATTCAAACAAAGGGGTATGGCTTGTAATGTGGTTGCCAAAGAAACAGAATTATAGGCTCAGCGGGGGTAACTACGATACATAACAATTAGGTGGGTAAAATATATATAGATGGCTCAACAAAGAAATGCCTATATCACTTCTAAGACTGAACAAAACTACTATTTCGCTTTGCACACACACGGGGCAAGTTATAGACATCAAATTCAATACACAGACTAGTATACAAATCTCGCTCACACATGGCACATAGATCACTCAGGATCGGATCTATCACGACACTCCAGTCAAAGCAGTTAAGCAAATCTTAAGAATTCCTGATTTAAGGTATTTATCCTGGAGTCAAAAAATTGAGCCTAAGTGTCACAACCATAGTACTGACTATTCTCAAGGCATTAGCACGTTTCGAGATATTGCTACTATTAAGCCCTCAACCATGTGGTTACTACTCCTAAAAATAAAATAAAAAAATTATCTACACCCGGTTCAATAAAAAACCTTAGAAAAGAACCGTGGTCCAAAGAAAAACCAAGGGGGAATTACTACACTACCTAAAACAAAAAAAAACTTTTTTTGGTGTTTTTTTTTCATTTAGACTCACTTCCCTCAAGAAAACTGTCTAGGAGATCCATCGTCAGGAAGAGTCCACATATTTCTAATTAATAAAAAAAAATTCTGCTTTGTTCTACTTTAAAGAAAAACTTACCAATAAGAAAAGCTAAAACTACTAACAAGAACGCACATAACAAATCACAACAAATATGTACAACACCTTACACTTAAATCATGCAATGTCCTCAGTGCATCACATATAGACAAAACAAGAAATAAAATTAAGGTGTAAGAAACTCCCTGCTCCAATAGCGTCGACCTCATTTCCATTAAGCTCGCTTTCATGCTCCTTCGAGCAAATGCTTTAATCCCTTTATGCCTCAACTTTGAACTTATGAATTGGACCCAAATTTTTTATTCTTCCCTATGATCATGCTCCTGGGGTAGTGGAATGAATCTGCCTAGCCCAATAAAACAATATAGTAATTTGCGCTTCTTGGCCTTTCGACGAAATGTGTACTCCCTACTTTCTGGCAAGAAGAATTCCAGAATGTAGGCATATTGTTCTTTATCCCTCAACTCCTCAGGTGGTTCGGATAACTCTATTTGCATATCATCATCCAAACACAATGTGAAAAAATGGTTGGAGTGTGTACCAACATCGTCAACAATTATGACACTAGATTCAACAAAGTATGTATCATCGATGTCCTTGGTTAACTCTAGTATCTTTTTTACCACATCAGCATCCTCTGATTTCAGTTCCAACCTGGGTGGTTCTTCAGCAGATGATCTGGCCGGTGTGCTCTCTCTTTCCTCTATGTATAGTGACTCAAACTCGAGAGCCTTTGGCCATACCCCTTTTTCCTCAAGTGCTAACACCCAATCTGCCAGTTCGTCACCGTTCATATCATCTAGATTCATCAAACATTCATCCAAAGGGTCCCCAATAGTCAAGGATGCATCATCTTTTTCTGGGATCACATTCACAGCATCAATAAGAGCAGTTGGCGAACTCACTAGGTCGCCTCATAGACTTCTACACGTTGAAAGTGATTTCTTCATCATTGAGCCTCATCTTAATTTCACCAGTCTCACAATCGATAAGGGCTCTGCCTGTGGCCAAGAATGTCCTTCCCAAGATTATGGGAATTTCCTCATCCACTTTGCAGTCTAATATCACAAAATCAACAGGGTATACAAACTTCCCCACTTGCACCAATACATCGTCCAGAATGCCCGACGGTCTCTTTACCGTCTTTTCAGATAACTGCAATAATATTGAAGTTCGTTTGGCTCTACCAATCCCCAGTCTTTTATATATGGCCAGCGGCATCAGATTAATGTTGGCCCCCAAGTCACATAGAGTTTTGGCAAAAGCTAAGTTGCCAATTGTACAAGGAATTGTAAAAATCCCTGGATCAGACAACTTTTCAGCAATAGGACGCGTCACCACTGCACTACAAGTCTGAGTAAGGGTGACAGTAGCCAGATCTTGGAAATCAAATTTTCTGGACATCAAGTCCTTCATCATCTTAGCGTAACCAGGCATTTGTTTCAACGCATCAATCAATGGGATATTTACCTGTATTTGTTTTAGCATATCCAAGAACTTCTTGTACTGTTCATCCTTTTGGTATTTAGTCAGCCTCTGAGGGAATGGAGCTGGAGGTCTCTTTTTTCGAGTGATTTGGGACTTTTCTTTCTCAGCCACCACCTCTACTACTGGTTCCTGGGCTATCTCCACTTTTTTTTCAATCTCACTCTGTGCACTGGGTTCTCCTTCAGTAGGTTGCACTGTTACCTTGGTCAAATTTGTTGAATCATCAAGTTCAATCGGCTTGGGTACCAGTGTCTCAGCCTGCCTGCTTTCACGATCTCTCTCCAGTTCCAAGTTTAAGTCTCTGCCACTGCGGAGAGTCACTGCCGTCAGCTGCCTTGGGCCGTGGTCCATAGGATTTACCTGCGTATCTGTAGGTAAAGTTCCAGGAGGACGATTGTTCACTGCCATAGATATCTGGCCCAACTGTACTTCAATATTTTTAATAGCTGCATCATGTACATCTACTCTCTCACTGATTTTGGCATTTGACCCAATAACCTGCTGCATCATAGCTTCTAACCTGGAAAACCCATCTTCTTGCCTTCCCCCCTGTTGATGCTAAGGAGGGTAGTATGCTTGTTGTTGATTCTGATGTTTATAACCTTGTGGCCTCTTATACGGTGTTTCATTACCTTGTTGTCCCCTGACACCCATATTTCCACTGTTCTGTTGTTGGTGGGGTGGTCTATATGGTTGAACTTGCTGACCCCAGTTCTGCCCCCCTTGTCTCTGGCTTCCATAATTCGACACATAATTCATATTTTCTGGATAAGGAGGGTGATGACATTCTGCATTCCAGTGATTACCAAGTGGTTGACTAATGCAAGATGTGCATAAGCCCCCATTGGTTGTGTCTACGATGTGTACCTGATGGTTTTCTCCTGATTCCTCCACTTTCTTAGTAAGTATACTCATCTGTGTTATCAAGGTGGCCACGTTCTCTGCAATAGAATTAGATGGATCGAATGGCACTGAGTGAACTACAGGAGTAATGGGTGCATTCCTTGTTGTCCATCCTGAATTCTGTGCCATTTTATCAAGTAAGATTTGACTTTCTCTCCACGTTTTGCTCAAGAATGCTCCACCAGCCGAAGCATCAACATTTGCTTTAACAGTATCAGCCAAACCCATATAAAAACGCTGCCCAAAATTTTCTCTGGAATACCATGATGTGGACAGATAACCAGCATCCCCTTAAATCGTTCCCATGTCTCTTGCAGTGTTTCAACTGGTTTCTGTCTGAAGCTCAAGATTTCATNAAACTTGTTCACGAATTGCTTAACTAACTCCTCCCATGTGGTAATGGAATTTATGGGGAGTGAGTTTAGCCAAGTCTGTTGCAGCTCCAGTCACTTAGAATGGAAACAACAACAGTTTTATTGCCTCCTGGGTGACGTCTGGCTGCCTCTGTGTTTTGCAAATTGACAGGAAGTTTTTCAAATGTTGTTGGGGGTCTTCGATGTATGACCCTGAGAATAATCCCTTGTTTTGAAATAAGTGCAGCATATTATTTGTTATCTGGAAGGACTCGGCCTGTATCTGAGTGACTAGTATCGCAGTGGCCAAATTCTCAGTTGTGGGTTGTGCCCAGTCATATAAAGGAGCCTCTGCCCCTATTTGAGCTACTGGTCTACCACATCATCCCCATTATTGTTCCTGTTGTTTGGATCTTCCATCTCGGGTTCAAGTTTTTCAATTGATGGTTGTTGTTTGCTTTTCCGGTTGGTGCAGTTTAGGGCCTTGAAAACTTTCTCGGGGTCTGATAAAGCTTCAACTTCTTCACCAGTTCTCGATGAGTTTCTAGGCATGCACCTGCAACAAGTTAGCAAACGTTAAACTTTCAATGTATAAATGAAAATTTGAAGAAAATTGACTATATTTCAGAATTTTGTATTTCTTCCAACTCAATTGATCACATCGTTAACTCCCCGGCAACGGAGCCAAACTTTGATCACGCTTAACTATGTCTAATAAAAGACTAAGCGGGCGTTACAAATATAATCCAGGGTATTATGCCCAGAG